>KI424017.1:0-10522 GCA_000473375.1 Anopheles culicifacies | reverse complement strand
GGCCGGGAACCTCGATAAGAACCTGAGAGTAGCCTTTTCTTTACTTTACCGGTGTGTGGTGTGAGGTTTCCTTATTTTCTTTCTTTACTTCACCGCCACCACCACCAGTAAGTCTGTCCATTTGGAAATTCATCGCACAGCGGTGCCATCGTCGAAAGTGTCCTGTGCCACTGCCAACTGGTACGCCTTTTTATTCTTCACTTCACGTACTTCATGCACACAGCCACAGCGACTTCATTCCGCAATGCCAGAAGGCACGGTTGGAGCCACGAAGAGATGAAAGACAAACCACTTTACTCCACTTTTGCTGTTAGTGTGTATTTTTTCCTCCCCATCCGGTGGCATCCCATTTCTGTTTTTTCTTTCTTACCGAGTCCGGACGGTTTTTCACAGCATATTCAGCCATCGCCTCCGATTTCGTGCGCTCGGTCGATTTAGAAGTGAAAATATAAATGGAATGCACAAGATAAAATGCGAACGATGTAACGAGATGGCCCAGACGCGGAAGGAATCAAATTTCATTCACTCATTCTCACTTTGCTTAACCTTCTCCCGCTGTACGCGGCCGACACACGCACACGCATGATGTGGTTCGCAGATTTATGGTGCCACCTTACCACATGGATCTGAGGAGGAGAGCGAGAGGAAAAAAAGACCATCTCATGTAGGATGTAATTTAACGTTCGGTTGTTGAATGTAGTTTAGTGTTACGGTTCTTCTTCTTCTGCAATCGATCTTCGCCTTGCGAGCTCGGGAATGTTGTTGCAGCATTCGGTGGAAGCTGTACTGCATTTTCAAATAAAACCTTGAAGAAATAGCCTTAAGGTATTGAGGCGAGATCAAACCGAGCTTTAGATGTTCAAGGTGAGAAATAAAAGGAGTAGAAATTTATTGAATACTGTTAAGGGCTTTCAATAATATAATTTCAATAAGCTTAGCTTGGGATGAATCATTTAACACAGCTCTAGGAATTTCCAGGAATATCAAATAAGCTACAGCAATTAATTGGGAACATCATGGAGATGATGTCTAATCTTCAAGTTTTCAAGCTCCATACATCAGGATCAAGGCATAATGTAACAAACAGCTTCTTGGAACAGGGTTTAAGCATCAATAAGGCTATTCATTGAAAAAGTGATGATGATGATGATACCAATCCCTAACTCTTTACGTAGAGTACATAGAGATGGCTAATTTACTCTGGGATATTTTAATTATTTTTAGCTAAATGATGAGGTATTTGAAGACAAGAGCTCCAACTCCGAGTAGATCCAACTCCTTACTCACTTCGCTCTTGAAAGCCTTGTGCCATTCTTCAGACAACGCTCATGGAGAGCGCCTCGTTTTACTTCAATAATTTGTTTTACAATACAGTTTAGTGTTAGGACTTTTTAGAACTGTACTTACCATGACTTCTTCTTTGACGTAAAGACCTATTCGGTCATGACTGCTATTTGTGGCTTATGAGACTTATTTATACCACGTAGACGGATAGTCTGTCCTCACTACGAGAGGACGGTCCGAATGGGATTTGAACCCCAGTCCGTGGTGTAAAGACCCGGCGCCGACTAACTCTCTCACCGGGCAGCTCCCACTTACGGAGTACGTCCTTTATAAACAACAAGACTACGAACACTCCACTATAGAACTCCCAGAGTTCCTTCTTTATCCTATATTTCTTAGGTAACTCCTAGGTTTCCAGAGTTCCAACATGAGATGAGATTCTTGATTTTTCCTCCTAGTAATAAGTCCTCCTGGTTCTGTCTTGCAATTCAATTAGATTCACGAGCTATGAAAAGAAAACGTTTTATAATGTTTTCAATTACAATCAGCTTGATTTCGTCCACAAAGTTCCAACCAAGGTATTGGAGTCATTAGACTTAGATATTCAAACATAAATGCTTAGTGAATGTCTTCCCAAGAGAATTCTTGTGCAGTTTCGTAAGTTGTCTGAGTAAACATTTTTACAAAATATAGTTCAGCTTCCTATAAGATCAGGAGGTCAATCCATTGGCTCAGCCACTCTGATGTGCCATTTAGAAGAACCTTTCACAGAACGGAAGCAATTTTCAATGTTCTACGAGCACAAAACCGTCCTACCAACCGTCTGAGAAAGCTTAAATTTATAGTTTTGTTTGACAAATAGAAATCATTCCACCTCGAAGCTAAAGATTTGCTTTAATTGCTAACCATTCCGTCCCCCCAAAGAAGAGAAGCCCCCAGATAGGAAAGCATTCACCGAAACAAAAACAAAACATCACACCCGGGGATGTAAACGGGTGGCGCAAAAATAGCACTCCCTTGGTTCGGGTGTATCGCATCACATCGTGATCAAGATTTATGGAAAATGCGCGAAAATATTCAAACTCACCGTGGGGACCATTAGTGGATGAGTGTGTGGGGCAGTTTGTAGCCGAATTGCCGAATTAAAAGTAAAATACCCATTCGCATCGGGGTAGGTCACGTCACAACAACAACCAGCCGTTGGACGTAAATCACGATGTTTTGGGGTTTAGTGTAAGTGGACATTCTTCCCAATGGTTTATTCTGTGAGATTTGGTCCCAGAGGAAAGGATGACGTAAAGCATCCTTCTGTCAAGACATGGTGTGCTAAACCACATCCCAACCGTATCGATGCAATCCGATGCATTCAAATGGATCCAATGGAAGAGGGGGCTCCAATGGAGGATCACGTTTCGGGTCGTAGCTACCTGAGAGAGCCCAACACAGTAGCTAGACATATCCGTGTGTGTGTGTGTGCAGTCAACGTGGGTGTTCACTTTCCGTATCGGAAAGGATCTGATCTAACTCGGTACAATTCCATCCATGTGAGGCTTCTGCTCCCAAATGAGCAGGTGGAGCGAAGGGGTGAGGACACTGAGGATGAAAATCTATCCTCCCGTTGTAACTATATATCGTCAGTCGGATTGGATGATTAAAAGTCACCCAAAGGGGACAAACACAGACCACCTCTCTGTACCCTGTGAAGCCACTCTGTCGGTATCGGGTGTGTGCAGTGGTCTAGACGTTCGTTGAGATTTGATCATGTTGATGCATGGGCAGGGAGCCCGTGGAAGGTTCTCGATTAATATGTAAATATGGCAACATGATGCTTGTACGCGGAGGCCAGATGTCAGCCGGATGTCATGCGGGTCGGTTTGCAAGCGATTGATTGCGAGCGACGACCGAATGGCACGACCTGAATGTAGGCCAGCCATTCTTAGTCAACAACCCTGGAACCCTTTCGCCTTTGGCCAACCTCAAACAAGCTCAAAGAGACACACAGACGGACGTTCAGAATGGGCGTGGAGTGCCCTTTCCACAGGCACATATTCTCTTTTTTTATCAAAAATAATGTAAAGCCGTCTCGCACAGCGCGCAGAATATAAAGCTTCATTCATAAAAACGAATGAACGATGAGATCACATACGTTATTTATACTGTGTACTGTGGCTGTTGAATAATTCCTTTCGGCAAGAATAGGCACCAAACCAATCACTTTCATACGCTGGAAGACTAGGCCGGGGGAGACGAAACCGTACTTATTTAGTCAAATTTGATTCCGGCCATCGTTTTCAGCCATTCATCGGTACCATTGTGCTTCGAATTATTCATAAATTCAAATGCGCTGCTGTGGAACAACGATCGACGACTCCATGACTTCTTCGCGGAGCATCAGCATACAATCGGGTTTGGAGAAGAAAAAAAGGAATAGTAATCCCCATATTGCATCAGCATCGAGAATTATTCTGGAGAGTTGGAGTCTTTCCCTAAGGTGACCCTTAGGAACTCGTGCTTCTCTGCATTCAACGTATCATTAGACGTTCCTTCACTCTTTCAAAAGGTATACTTTACAAATCCACCCATTCAGAGGTGGTTTATCGTTTCAGAAGGCTTCAATTCCCACACAGAGTTCCCAAAACTCAAGAAATCCCGGCCTCCTCGTCCGAAGTCTCGAGGAGTCTTGACGCGTGTGTTTTTTGCTAATCATGCAAGTGATCGCGCCATCATTCGGCAAGAACGCTCAATTTATTCGGACAGGTTTTCGGCAAACCCGGAATGGGACGAAGGTCTTGCAAGAAGTGTCCGCACAATAGATTGCTTAAAGCGTTATCTTCGACATTAAAAAAACAAGTCTTCACATTGCGGCAGGAAAATAAATCCACTCGATATCGTGATTTGCGTGCGTAGCTCTTGCACGTCGAGTAACGATGGCGTGCCAACCCCGTTCCCTGTACGCCATCATTCGACCGGTGCCGTGCGTCAGAAATCGTACCGTCGCTTGGGTCGGTTTGTCGCTCGAAGGAAATGGGAGATTTAGCGCATTTACAAACACGGGCAGATCGTGATAAATTACTATCGTTTACATTTATCACGATGATCCAGTTACTTCGTTCCATCGTTGTCCCCCTTCATTGAAGCAGAACCCTTGCTGGGGGGATGTCAGTGTGTCAGTGTCGCACAACGACAAAAAAGGGTTTCCATTCGCTCCATATTGACGCGATTCGCCAAATGGCACCCACGGGCAGGTACGTGCCTGAAGTCGCCGTAAAAGGTCGTGACGGAAGGGAACACACGTCAGTACGTTGCCTGGGTAAGGCAATCATGGCAAACGATCGTGTGCACTATTAGAAGACAGAAAAAAACGGTGTTGTCATCCGGTACTGCCAGAAGCGGAGCATTACACTAACGATTACAACGAGATCGGGTCTATCGGCGGGTGATTCGATTGTTTCGTAATCCATTGACCGTAACCTTGAGCTCGGGGAAACGGGATGAATCATCCGTTGCGTCCGTTGCGTCCGACATTAGCAAACGTTTGAAGCAAAACACTTTCGCACTTTAAATTACCCAACAACACGATAAGCTTGTCGGGCGTTACCCAAAAACAGAAAACCCAGTGAAAGGGGGATTGTTTTTGGTAATGAAACTAATAAATAGTACCAGACTGAGCGACCCTTGGCAGGTACCTCTTGTTGTGCATAAATCATGACCGAGTGACAGCTTTGCTACGGAGGGCAGGGCGTGGGCATCGTTTAGGCCATCCAAATCGTGCACTGTCAGGGTAGTGTTTGTTGTCGGAAAGCATCGTAATTCACCTTTACACCCTTTCTTTTCCTCTTCCCCTGTGGAGGAATGCCTGTGCGAGCGTGACAAAAATGCAAGGGCAATTGTTTTGATGGACTTTTGTAAAGTGTTTCGAAAGCAAGTGCGTAGGCTCAACGAGAATTATTGCTATTTTTTGGGAAAACTGTTGGGTTTGATCATGGGATACAGTTTTATGAGTCGTTTTATATGTCAAGCTAATCAATGGAGGTTATATTACCTAACATATTAGGCACTTTACATTAACTGTGGTTGAGAATAAGTGATACTCCTCTAAATAATGGATTAGGAGATTTGTAGCCTGTTTAAGGCAGAACACAGCTCACTTTAAGCTAAGTTTAAGGCGAATCTTGTAGAGAAAGCGTTTCTTTTTTAACAATTTTCATTAGAGAATTATGCTTCAAGTATCTGTAAAGCAAAACGTTATTAGGCTTAACTCTGCAACTCTCTCTTTGCTATTCACGTCGATATTTTGCTTCGACAATGCTGTTTCTACACTACCATCTGCAGCTTATAAGGTTTAAAATGGATGCCAAATAGAGTCATGAGGGAACAGCATTAAACGATGGTGTTCTGTAATCATACTGGAAACTCTGAGCCCAATATCAGAGAACAGATGGACAGAGACTCAATGATTAGGAGAACATTTTTTTAGAAACGTTTGAAGGCCCATCGATCCTCCATCGACAGAGCAAATAAGCTCAGAATTCTAAACTTGCTTTCGAGTAACGCCCAGGAACTTCATGTTCTTGAAGAGTGTTTAGTATTACAGAAGCTCTTGCAGACATATAATCAACCTTAATAACATGCCTAATTTTCGGCGTCAATGTGTCAGACAAAGTTATAAATATTGAAATTATGTCTAGACATTTGAAGCTTGCAGTAGAGATACTACCCTTATCATCATCAATGTGTATAATGATGATAAGATTTGGACTATTCGTTGTTAACCTTATAAATATGTACTTAAGAAAATAAACATATTGAAGATATTGAGGACAGCTGACGACTTTGGGAATGTGTCATACTTCAGTGGTCTGAAAGGTCAGTCGGATGCTCTTCCATTGATGTGTGTATGTGACTGTCGAAAGAAATAATAGGTTCTCTAGTTTTAGAGCTCAAGAACCTGATTCTAGCCATTGAAATCGAGATTGATAATTGAGATCTAGAACAGCGGTGTTCTGAGAAGTTATTAGAGCTTATTGCCGTCACAAAGGCCACAGACTGAGATAGATTTGTAGGCTTCTTTAGCCCAAAATGTGACCTTCCTTGTTCTCATATCTTTTGGAGCAATCATTTTGGAAACACCGACACGCTAAGACGTAATGATCATCATTGGATTGGAACTTTCGGACATGTTTCCAAAAACCTCTTAAGTGTGCTTGGAACATTCACCTTGATCTTAACTGCAGCTAAGTAGCAAAGCTTACGACACATTTCGCTTGTAAGTTGAATAATTCATTTACCCACAACAGAGAGCGGCCAAACCTGGCCAAACGTTTATTAAATCGTGATCAACACACGAACCAACTGCAACGGCCGAGCTCGGGTGTTTCCTGTGTGGTAGCGACATTGTCACCAGACCAAACCTTGTACGACAGTTGTGTTCTATTGCGCTTTGTCGAGAAGTGCGAGAAGTGGAAAGAACAGTAACAGCTCATATACAACATGGCAAAACATAAAATTGGCGATCGCCACGTGTGTGTGCTCCTAGCCCCCTCGGTGCCTGGTAGAGCTGTGGATTGCTAGTGGAGGTTTGTGCTGCTTTATCTTGATTGTCAGACACGATATAGTCGGTAGGCATTACCCGAGCGTTAATTAAAATCTACAATCGAAACAACTCGCATCGCATCACGATGCTGCTTTTCCTTCTCGCTGTGTGTGTGTGTTTAATTTTCATTACATTTTTACGCCCCGAGAGGTGTAATCTCGCCTTTTTGGCTTCCACGACCGACCGACCGACGTATTGCGGGGTTGCGCTAATTTCCAACTGACAGCGACGATTGTTATTTTGTAGTTCAGTCGCTCCATCGTTCGCCTTACTATGGCAACCGTGTGCGCCATTAATTCTATCACCGCGAGTACCGCGCGTTAACGCGTGCGGGGTTCGTTGCAGTTGGAAATAGAAGATAATCGCATACTCCCGGGGGGGTTGGGGTGGGTTGGAGGGGGATGATGAAATAATGATCGGCAATGGGGCAAACCACGAAAAAAAGGGGGGAGGCCAGCAATAACAGCAACAGCACCGATGAGCCATCCGGCCATTTTTTGTTGTTGTGAAGGCAGATAGGCAGCAAGATAGAGAGAGAGAGAGCGAGAGAGAAAGACATGGCGGCTGCAAAAAGGGGTTTTTAATTCGCATTATTAAGCTTGATTTATACTTTTATTTTCATTTCGTAGGAAATTGTTGTGATGTGTTTGGATTGTATGTAATTTCTCTGTCTCCCGCTCTTGTCTGTCTGTCTTCGCATGGCCACCCTTTCAACCTGGTGCGCACAGAGAGGGTTACATGTTTATGTAGGGTTTAAGTCGTTTGCTTCGAAGAAAAAAAAAACTCATTCATGAACCAGTTGCCAAATACATATGGCTTGTTTGCTTCGTGGCCACACTAGTTTGGCCGTCCCGGATGCAGCTGGGGCTTTTTGGATTAAAAAACCGGGGAATATCTCGCAAGGAGTAATGCAAAGTACTTCGTGGTAATACAAGATGACGGGTGACAACGGGGAGGGTGGACATTACTATCACGATGGCGCCTCAAACACACAAAAAAAGAAAGAAGATTGATTAAGCCCGTCGAGCTGTCACGTTTGAGTGCGAAAGAAGGACTAAATGTTATTCTTTGTTGCTTGATTTGCTGTTTGTTGTGGCTTTGGGGCAGGATTGTGCCAGAAGGTCAACAGCGATCGAGGGAAGGGGGTGTGCTCAACGATTAGAAAGAGCAAGAGCCACCGTTTCACAATGTTCGCAATTGAATGTTTGAGTTGCTGAGGCGAGCAGGCGTAAATAAGTTTGAAATTAATTCACACCAGCCTCTGAGCTAGTCGAGCTGTTTGAGGCAATTAGAAGGAGGAAAAAAAAAGAAACGCATCATGTCTGCCGCCATTTCGCATCGGTTGGTTGCAATGTAACATTACAACTAAATCCTAAACACTAAAGTGGCCCAGTTCCGAGGTGTAAGCTTCACTCACTCACACACTACACTCCATTAAAACAGCGAACAACTGGTAATGGTGTGCACTTCGTTTAATGGCTGACTGCGTGATGGTGGCGGTGGTGGGCCTTTTTTTCTCGCCGTAGCAATATGCGAGGACAGCGGTAGCCTTCTTTTGTTGCACCGAAATAAGTAAAAAGGAGAACAAAAGGAACTGTGGCATTTTTTCGTTGTTATTCCACCTTCTCCCCCACTCGAATGCGCTTCTGTACGCATTACAACTTCTTCTTCCTCTCCCACTGCCGATCGTTGTTTGGTGGAGGATTAAATTCGATTAGGTAATTAATGGCCTTATTTATGGCCTCGGTTTCGATTAGCTGCGCGCACTTGAAGGGGCCGCAAAGTTATGTTTTGTCTGGTGTTATTGGCGTGTTTCACCTGCGTTATTGTTTCGCGCATTGCTAACGCTACGGTGTAAACGCTTTCGAAGTGGCCTCCCTTCACATAGTGGGGTTTTGGGGGGTGGTTTTTGTTTTCTTTCGATTCGATTTGTACTGTTAACAACGGCACACTCTAGCGCGTCGATTGCATTTTTCACATTTTGTAGCGCGTTTGGTCAGATTTTGATCTTTCCGGTGCGCAATGGATGCATCGGCACTACCTTGTTGCGAATGCGAACGAATGTGGTTGTATGTACGCACCATCCCCCATTAGTTTGCCTCGGTACGTCTGGCCGATTGGCCGTGTCCTCGAATGGTGGAAAAACATACTGCTGAAGGAGGAAAATCGATCGAGCACTGATCGTACAACTGATCGATCGGTAAAATATGGATGCCGTGTTTAATATTGCAGCACCGCGCAAGCAAACCGATCGAATTACGTTGCATGTTGCGCGTTTTTCGAGTGCTAATCTATCTGATCGAGCATTGATCGGAGCGTTGATCTACATGACAGCGAGCAATAAGCAACACGTTCGATGAAAAACTGAATAAATGTTTATTATTAAAGTCTTGAAGAATATTGCCTTCAGATCAACCTTAAGTAAGGCACATGTTTGGTCGAACTTTGCTCTTCTTCTTCTTCTCTGGCTCTACAACCTCGAGAGGTCTAGGCCTGCCATTTCTGGCTTCCGTGACTTGAAAGTACCCGCAACAGGATAGTCAGTCCTCTGAACTTTGCTCAGAGGGGCAATAATTTCTTAAAATTACTTAAAATCTCTTAAATTAATTGTAAGTGAAGATAAGAGTATGGTTAAATATCTGAAGAAATTAGCAAATACTTAATTAATAAAAACAAAGCAATTCTTTTTGTTAACTAACTTGGAACAATAAAAAAACAAAGTAATTATACTTATATTTATAAACTGTAATTTTTTATTTTTTATAAGCATATATTGCATATCATAATTATAATGCAACGATGATGATAGATTAAAAACTCTAAGTAAAATTTATTTTTTGAGAGGATTTAGAGAATACTAAAACAACTTTTTGTTGTTGTTGGTGATACAAATAATAATTTTAATTTCCAATTGATACAATAAACATTTCAAATAGCCTGCGAATTAATGTAAATTTATGCTTTAAAATAAAAATAATGCAGGAGTTTAATAAATGTGGAGAAAAATGGGCATTAAATGTGATGCTGGTAATTAAAATACATCGCGGATTTGAAATTGAAAGTAAGATTAAAGTTAAAACAACAAAAACGCGCCTAGAACCTTCAAGCAATATTTTATGTTATCTCTACAACTTTTAGTAGTAGTAGTAGTAGTAGAGTGAATTTATTTGGAATTGTGAGTTACAAATAATGACATGGTACAATTTTTTAAAGGGTTCGTTAATCATTAACTCTCCTCATTGCTTTGTATTACGTCTCGTATGGCATAGCCGGTTGGTTATTCGTTATAGTCTGATTATTTGCGCATAGTGGGAAAAAATGGCATAAAACCCACAATATATTAAAGATATAAAACCTAAACCTATTCTTAGAACTAATAATCTTACGCTAAAGTATAACTAAACTAAAGTATTACTAAACTAAAACGGGGAAACCTAATTCCTAACTAGTTCATTAATTACAGGGCTGGTGTTGCTCTGGCATTTGTTTTTGTAATTCTTGACTATTTTCTTAATGTAATCAGTTACTAGCAAGGAGTTCGTTATGTTGTGAATAGTGGAAGTTCTGGAGCAAAAGGGAACATTTACGATCATTTTTAGTGCTTTGTTTCTACAACTTTTATGAATGTGCTAATTATTCTCTTAA
>KI424016.1:4707-20068 GCA_000473375.1 Anopheles culicifacies | reverse complement strand
ATCGACCTAAATTTAGAAAATATGAAACATATTTGAACAGAACCACACTCAACGGATCGAACCTGTAAAAATACCGGATCTTTAAATCTCACTTGAACTGAACCTAAACTTCGGTCTTGAGCCTGTATCGCTTGAAGGAAAAAGGAATAAGGACGGAACAATCTAGCAAAGCATCAAAGTTTTCTTGTTCGGTTCGGATCGTCTCTCTCTTGTCTATTCTGTAGAGCGGTGTTTGTTTGGTTTGTCTCTTCTTTTTTTGTGTGGTAGGTGGTATTTTTTTTTAGTTTAAAATTATAAAAAGGTCAAATAAAACCAATCATTTTAAATCAAGGATGATAATTCTTTCAGAAATGCAAAAATAAGTTCAGATACTTGTTAAACTTTTAAACATTTACTTTAACAAACTTCAACTCAAAAGTCAGAAAAAAATACAATAGATTTAAACTTTTACGTGGCACATTTACCAGAACGCCTTTGCCAGAGATCGCTTCAAAGCCACAAAGCAATCGACTGTCAATTCCGTTTTGGTTCGGTTTCCACATCCATTCTCATCGAGCTCACTTTCTATTTTTTAGTTACCACGTGTACCAATTTGGCCCAAACTATTTTGCCATGGTCAAAGATCGTCCTCGCCACTTGCTTCCACATATCTGTATCTGTGGGTGTTTGCCTTTGATTGGCTTTTCATGACCGGCCTTGGTTGTGGGTTTTTCGTCTCGTGTCTCGTTTTCTGTTCTTTGAAATGTGGCTCTATTGGAAGGATTTCCTGTCAACCTTCATTGACCAGACAGCGAATGGATGCTTTTTTCCATTCCATACGCTGTCTCCATCCTCTCTCCAACACGTAGCAGCCTCGATGAGACGTTTGACCGATACCGGCACATGAAGGCAACGACACAACACGCTTTTAGGTGAGAACGTGTGGCTTCTTTATTGTCCTTGCGTCCTCGCAAGGCAGCAGTTAGAAACCGAGTGAAGAATCGTGAACAGTTGGCAGTTTTGTCTTTCGTTTACGAACGTTCATCAACATCATTACTATCATAATCAACTTCATCGTTATCCTCCACATCATCATCATCATCATCATGATCGTTTGGCGTCGCAATTGTGGTTTTCAATTGAGTTTTCGTAAAAGATTCGTCGTCTGAAACGGTTTATCAGCAAAAATTGCTTCCATCCAAGCACTGCAAGATGTCAAAACACATTCATTCAGAAAGGTGTGATATATAATCATTCTATTATTTTTTGTTTCTTTATTAAAAAAACGGTATTGGAGATGTTCGCTTATCACACTAGGCTTCAATTTTTAGAGTGCCTTCACGCCATGAAACGACATCATCATCCGCACCCTGTTGAGGCATACGTCCTCTATAGAGAGATCGTCCAGACAAGTAGGAAATTGGAGCATAATGGATTTATGGCACGTACCTTCTGCTTCCGAGCTTTCGTGTAGCTGTATCGCCTGTCGAGCGCAAAAAGGAGCACTCTGCTGGAACCATCAGATCGATAACCTTCCAAGATCGAACGAGGGGGCAAAAGGTACAAATTTCTGGGAAAATCTCAACTCATTCATCACACATACACACACAGCCCACAACCAGAAAAACAACAACAAATTTCAGGAAAACCTTGAAAATTGAGGCAACACACACACACACACACACATACACACACAGCCCACAACCAGAAAAACAACAACAAATTTCAGGAAAACCTTGAAAATTGAGGCAACCAATCGATGGCCGAATCCGTGCGATGATACAGCATTTGGTAGGATTCGTTAGCGTTCGCATGGTACAGGCACAGCATGAGCGATAGATGATTGAACCAAAACGAATCATATATGGATGGAGTTTTTTGGAGGTACAATTGTGCAACGTAACCGGGTCGGCTGTGATTCATTTAAGGGGTAATACGGTAGGGCCCATGCTTGGTTGACTCCATCTCCAACCGTATCCGGAAGGCTGGAAGCTGGAAGAGAGCTCTGTAATTGGGACAGGCATTTCTTGTAAAGGGTGGCATGAGTGTTTCTGCTACTCTGCTGGGATTATTCTAGCAAGTTGGTTTTGAAGGCACTGAATAACGACACAAGTTGATTGCGCAAGACGTCCCCTGTCTGTTTCACCAGAAGTCGAGAGGCTTCTTATAGACTGAACCGTAAAGTGTGTGTGTTTGTGGAAAGCATTGAAAGGAAATAAAGTCTTAGAAAGGACTTCAAACAATGGCTTTGATTTTTGGACAGGAAGAAACAAATCAAATATTTCACCCAAACACCCACACAGCTCTCGCTCCACTTCCCAGTCTGTTGTCTGCGTGAGGGTTTGTCCAGAAAATAATCGTTATTGTCCTACTGCCGTCGACACTAATCCTGCTCATTTTCGGTTGACGATGAGCTTCAATCCTATTGCACAAGCTGCCGACGACTAGCCTCTTTACCTTCACATGTTTGCTTTGTTTGTGTGTGGGCCGTTCTGTGTTTGTACACAGTGCCTTGCAATCCACCCATGCCCTTCCGTGTCTCCTCCCGTTCGCATTCCTGGCTGATTTTATTGACAGGAAAGCGTAATGATTCCCGGTCGGAGGGGAAACACTCTACCCACCAAAAAGGCATCCCCATAATCACAGGGCGAAATCTTCCCCCCCCCTTATTGATGCTATCAAAAATATCCAGCCTCAACAAACAACCACTTGAGTCGTCGTAGTGGTGGCGTTCGTTTCAGGATGTGCTTTTTTTGCCACCATCGTACCGGACCGAATAAATAGTGTCAGCGTGGGTCGGGGGCCAAGGATGCACAGGAAAATGGCGCAATTTATTTCAATAACAGCATTGCTTCCGGTAACACTCCGCTGGGGGGAATCGTTGGGCGGAAGCAGGCAGTGGCAAAGCACGGGGTGAAATGAGCCTACTGGTTTATTTGCCATCTTGTTCCGATCGTTGGCGTACACTAGCTTTCGTTTAGTACGGCTACACCGGTACACATAAAAGCGTCCCAACACAAAAGAAAACATGATAACGAACGGAACTCGTGTTTCCAATTGTTAAAATATTAACTTTTCAACTTTATGACCAAACCGGTTCGGTTCCACCCGGAAATAGTGAAGCCATTGAAGCAACGGACCAAACCGAAACCTTTCGCTCGATGGTATCGAACGATCGTGATATGGGCGAACGCTTACTGAGGATAGTATCTAATGATAGGCGATGGCTTTAAAAAAAAATCCGGATGTTAAAGACGTCGAATTTTCTTGCCGCTTTTCAAGGAAATTAAATTAGTGCTTAAACGTACTTGAGTATTTTTTTTTGTTTTAACTGAGCAAGCTAAGAAGCAAAAGCAACATTTTGGTATGTTCAAACAGTCAACAGTCCAAGAAATGATAGCTCAGGGGCATTGAACACGATGGTTCATTGAACCGTTTTAAGAAAATTCTCGTGAAAGCAAAATGGTAGCAATTTTATTGGAATAAATCATTTTTGAGGTTTTTGATACCTAAAGTCTAGTTTTTCTTTTAAAACTAGTACACGATGTGTGTTTTTTAATCTATTCAAAATAAAAACATTGATTTTAGCATTTAGATTTAGAAAAAAATGAAAAATGAAAAGGTTGCCAATGTTGCCGGAAAAGGTTGCCAATGTTGCCGGAAAAGGTTGCCAATGCCAATGACACTTAGCTAAGTTTATTTGTTTATTTTCTAGATTATTCATGTATTTCATTTAAGCTAAAGTCAATTTTTAGATCGAAAAATGTTGCAAATTTGTAATGCGTTTAACAGCCATCTGTCGAAATGCTTTGCTTGTTGACAGATAGTTCAGGATGATTGCTTACCTGTTTTGTTATGAATATACTTAGTTTAACAGAAGCAGGCCAATAAATTCAAATTTTGCAACGAAAGTCATCAAAGACTCCTTTATTTAGTAATCGCAAGATAATTATCAGTAACAGATGATCAGGTAAATAATTAATTTGGATAGGATATTTTTATTTTTGTTGAAAGTAACAGATGGAAAGCTGTACGGAATCTGTATCACTGTATTAATACACTTAAATACAATGAGAAGAAAAAAATGTTTCTTATAAATTCATATACAGATCCAAATGCTTTTAAAAATATTAATACAATTTTGATATAGAAGAAAATATCAGATGAGGGGAGATCTGCATAAAATATTAAAAAAACACACATCGTTGTTGGATATTAATTGAATGTTATCATGACCTTAATAGAAACATGCACGCATCATATATCATAGGATTAGTTATGACATTGTCATCATCTCGAGGCTGTCCATTTTGTGTGTTTACATCTTACCTTCATCCTTGCCTCGATCGATGCCAAACGAATTCAAGGAACGGAATAATACAAATACGATCCCCAACCCGGTGTATCCCTTTCCAGCTTTTCCGATCCATTGTTTGAAGTAACGAACCTTTTCCGCAAGCTATTTAATTTTCCTGTTTACGAAAAACGGTTCCCCCCGCCGAAACGGTATCAATGGTTATTTGTGGTCGACCTTAAACGGATCACAAATAGTATGCACACATACACACATACTACCGCCGGGGTTCTAAACCCTTCTCCTGTGTGGGACGAAATTCAATCGAGCGGTGTATACCTTTTTCCAATCAACCATGTCAACCTTTTTCTACCAATCGTGGACATAGACGGATGGTCTTGTAAGTGTACTTGCTGTGCAAGAAAATCCCCTCAGTGTCCGAAATGCCTGGGGTGTGGTATTCTTTCCTATGGAACCGTTGTATGGCGGTATTCAAAGTAAACGGCTCTATTCAAGGAAATTATTATTCGAATAGTTAATTAACCATCAGACATTTTAATCCCAATTGTTCGAACTGTTAATATAGGTATTGTAGTAAATGCACATTAGTTTTTCCAATATTTTTAAACTATTTCAATAACAAGTTTTTGACCCATATCTCAGACAAAGAACTTTTTTGCTCCTGACCAAGTCTAGATCAGTGATTAGCAAAGTATGGCTGCAAAAAATTCTTTACAAATATTAACGCTCCATTTGACCAATACTGCTGGTTCTTTGGGAATATTAGGAGAAATTCTGCATATCTTCATTGGTTTTACATAAATACGTTGTATTTCTCAATATTAATTGCGTTGCAACTTCAGTCAAATTAGGTGAATATTTTTCGTTATATTGTATTTATTATATGAATCCTTGTAATTTGAACGTTTAAACGATTATGTTGATTTTTTCTAACATGAAGGGAACATCCATGCACTACGCAACACAGAAAATAGAGATTGGTCGACAACAGATCTTTCACATTGTTTCATGTGCAAATGGTATAACCGACAGAATTTTCGATTTTCTAGAGTTTAGAATCCAAGATGATGGATACAAATGATGGTATCAAGGCTTCCTAAAAAAGGAATCCCAAGAGAATTGATATAAATGGCAAATTCCTTCATGAAATTCCTAAAGACGCCATTGAACTTGTATGCTGTTTTAAATAGATATAAGTAAAAAAGCGTACGTTTCCCATTTGTATGGCACAAATCATAATGCCAGAAGTAATGCCTTCATCGGCGTTAAGTATAAAATGGATGTTCGATATCAGACCATTGGATCAGACCTTCCTGAGGTGTTTGATTGGAAACTTGGTAAAATGAAGAAATGCTACAACCTGACTATTCTTCTTCAGACTGAGACAAGCATCCGATAGAAATACCTTTTACAGCGTTACATAGTTTCCTATGAAATGATCATCATTGTATAGTGAAAGGAGTTTAATACTCCAATATTCTGCACTTTACTTGTGCCATAGTAATAGTTAACTTGCTATAAACATGTACCATGTGATCAAAGGGAGATTTAAAATCCCTTAAGGCTGATATGCGTTTTTAAGCTAGAAACGCTTTTTAAGAATAAAATGTCTGATGAACTCCAAAGTGTTTACTTTGTTTAAATTTAAGGCTTGGTATTTCTTCCGATAGTTTCACTCTTTGCTATAAAAAGATTGCCGACCACTGGTCTAGACGACCAGTGGCACTATCCCCGGCACTTCCAAGACCGACAGCGCATCCAAGGCAACGAAAACTAATTTCAAAACTCCGTTTTTGAACTCACTTTGGCGTCATTGGGGCGTCACTTCACAGTAACAACAATCGATCCGATGTATCCCTTTCACATGTGTGTGTATGAGTGTGCAGAACCCTTAATGATGTATGGTGTTCCGTTCGTAATCGAAAAATCATTGATCGTGTCAATCTCCAGCGATGGCGATTCGGGGCACTGATGCTTGTGAAAGCACACAAACACAAACACACACACACACAGACACCGAAACGCAGATAAGAGCAAAAAACCAACTCTCCATCGTTGTCCGTGCTTTGGTACGACCGAACGCAACAGCAACATCCTGTACGGGATGCTTTGTTACACTGTTCCCGAACCAAGCACGTGCTCAGGGTGGCAAGAAACGATGTAAAACCCATCCATCGCAACGCCCTTGCCATCCATGATCAATGAGCTTGTGGAGCATCCTCGGCCGACCGTTGGTGACGGAATCGATCGAAGGGGCGCATTAAATATGCAAAGCAAGAGTAACGTTTAACCTCGCGTTGAGCTTTCATTTTCGCAAACGGAGGGGGGGCAGGGAAGCGTGGTTAGGGGACTTCTCGCTCGGGGCAATTCCGGTGCCACGCTACGTTCGACAAGCCGCACGACAAGTGTTTTCGGATTAGCGCTCCGGCGGCGGAGTACCACTCGTCTCGATCCTTGAGCCAGCATAAATATGGTAGCGTCTTATGCTTTTGCTTGGATTTCAAGTATCAACAACCCCCCCCCCCAACTACCCCCCCTCCACATTTGGTTGAAAAGCATATCGCATCCTTCCACCGTATGAAGTTTTGCAGGAGTTTAGAGCTAACGAGTGGAACGGACCTTCAGTTAGCGCAAACGAGAGCACTCACAACCGATTAAGACGGCACCGAGTGGCGTTCCCAGTTGTGCGAGCACCATTAAAAGCCACCCCGGCCACTACCCCTGGATTGGAAGAAAGTGAAGGCAAGATAATAGCAAATTACAATAGAAATATCAATGCGCTCTGGCCTTTTTTTGCTTTGGTTTGTGTAACAAATTTCCTCCATAAAGACGATTTATGCTATTTGGATAAGGGATGTCTATACTGATTATGTTGTGTGAGTGGAGTGGGGGTTGTTTCAGCTCGAACGTTCGAAGCGCTGCACGTAATTAGCTTTGCTCGACAAGAATCAATGCCATTCGCCAGCTAAGTGGCCATTTCTTATGCTGGGACGTGTATTTATTAGTGAGATAGATTATGTCGTCGTCTTGCAGACAAAAAAAAGGAAGGCTGAAAACTTATTCGCATGACGTGTGTCATGTCTTGAGATCATTTTACAGCTTTTTCAACATACAGCAAATAATCAAACACACGCCCAAGCAATTATGATGAAAGCATTAGTGAAATGGAATAAAGACTAACAGGTTAATAAAAAGGATGCTTCTTTCTAGCCATTTCGAGCCGACGGCCGACACTTTATGAAGGTATGAAAGCCACAACCATAGCTGTAGTCATAAATTAAAACCAACATAGAACGTGTAATAACTCTAAACATAGCACGTGCACAGGTACGTGTGCCGTCGGTGCACGGTGGAAAATAAAAACCCGCCACAACCGTGTCACACCGTCATAAAAGTGTTGCTGTCCCAGCATCAAATTAATTTTCACGAAAGCTTGCACTTTGCGTCCGCGCGACTGATTCATTGACATTTTGTTTTTGTCTGTTTTTATGTGTTGTTTTGTTTGTTTTGTTAGAAGGACCGGACTTTTTCGGCTGTACAATGCGACCGAATGAAGTGAACCGGGCAATTTAATTTCTCTCTCCGTTCGTCGCCGTTCGGACCGGTCTCGCACAATCTCCGGGGCACTCATACGGCCCACACTAGCAAATACACATATATTCTTGCACATTCCATTTCTAACACATTTAATTAAGCGTACCCCAAACGGGGGCCAGTCGGCCGGGCCGGTTTCGATGGCATAAAACCACCATTTATGAGCGGGAATGCTCTCGGGCCGGTTGGTGTGACGCAATCAAAACGGGCTCGCGGTGTCACTGAGCACCGCAGCTACGGCCCCAGTCTGTTGAGATTCAAATCCCGAAGAAAAAATGGTGGAAATGAGCGAAGAAAACCTGTCGCGAGGCTGCTTTATGGAAATCTGCCACCAACGACAGATTTTACCGTGACTCGTTCCACGGGATGTTCTGTCATTTTTTATTTATTATTTATGCTCTCGCCACCTCCGGTACGACACCTCTGGTAGGCAGAAAAGGCGTTCAGCCGCTGAAAAACGCTAGCAACCGCTTTTATAACGCCCCCCGGTGTAATGTTTCCGTGGGTACCGGAGTTGAATGGGAAACCTGAAAAACAAAATTCTTTAAAGTGAGCACTACGGTTTTGCGCGTTTGCATTCGCGGAAACAAACTTTCCAAACGCTTGATTATGGTTGAACATGGTGGTACGGGACGTTTATTTCAATCGCACCGAGCGTTCGGGGGGTATTCCAACGAACACCCGGTACTTTGAATCATGCGATAGTCCTTCCCGTGAATGAATGGAATCTAGCCTGCATGATGGTGTTGCTTTCACCGAAAAATTCCACCCGGAATTGTGTGTGTTGGGTTGGTTGGGCATGGTTGGTAGAATAAAGTGCTTCTACCGAATCTCATTTTGCCCTTTACTGCTTTACTGGTAAATTTGAACCAACAAGATCGGGTCTGATGAAATGATTCTCTGTAAAGTAATTGAATTGTTATTTTGTCAAATAACCATTATGAAAAGGCACATGTAAAATGGTTTTTACTTCTAGCTAATTTATAATATTCTTTAAAGAACTTAAATTCCCATTTCCATCAAAAAGGTTTCATAATTGATTGAGTCATTTTCCATTCAACGCAATGATGGGAATTAATAAATTTTGATTTCAACTTGAGCGTGCCATTTCTAGCTGAAACGTAATATCCCAAAACACAGTGTCCAGGTGCCAGACACAGACGTCCGCTTCTGAAATGATATCGCATACGCTATCAGATGCTCGTTGCCATAAGACTAAGCAATCTCGCAGTCAATTGAACCGGAGACCTTCGTTTTTGGGGGGTGGATAATTGGAGAACCAAAAATCCCTACTACGGCAGACGTAAAACTTTATCGCTAGCTTAGCGAAAGTCAGTTGAGAGCGAAACTGGAAAGCTCCTAGAGCGGTACCGAATGATACTAATCAATGAACGCCCAAGAGTGTGTTTGAGTGAGAGCAAGGCACCAGGAGAGATTCATCCATCGACCGGGAAGTCAGAACTTGTTGAAGCGTTCCACCGAGTGGGATAGTTTCGGACAGCACCCAGTACTGACGCGACTAATCCAATTGGACATGCCGGGAGTACATTACGATCCTGGCACACAAATTGGCATCCCTCTTCGTGCCACCACCATCAACTGCCGGCTCGAAATTCTAGCTCCCGTCAGCACAATCTAGCAGCGCTAGTTCCGCGTTCCGGTAGGCTTTCGCGTGTCCGAGCATCCGAGTACAAAACTAGGCCACCGGTGACTGCTGACATGACGTGCGCATTCGATAGCGACTACCAACTGTCCATCTGTCGCCTTTCCAGCAGTAGTCGCATCGTCTTTGGGTTTCCGGTCGTGTCGATCCCGCACGATGCCAAGGGCAGGAACGCTTGACTTCAGTCGAGCGAAACTACACCGCGGCTACTACTGCTGCTGCTGTGAAATCAGCCTCACCGAAAGGGGATTACACATCTGAGCACGGAGTTTTTGCTGTTGGTTCACTTCTTGTTTTTTGTTTTCTTGCCTCACATTTCGGTGATGATGTTTCCCGGACCGAGAACACAAACCGCACCGGCACGGCAGGGTGAACGGGCGGCCCGGAGAACAATACGTGCACGTTGCCTGGTCGCCCCGTGTCGAAATGAAATGCGAAATATTGCCCAGTGAGGCGGAAACCGTCAAACAGTGATTTATTTCACGGCCACGTCTGTGTGGCGCTCCCCCGGTGCTTGGGTGCTGTTTGGCCCATATTTTCATGCTTACTGCCGAAGTGTTTGTTGACCATCGTTATGAATTGTAAGTGTCGATCTCGGGATGGGAGTTTCTTTTCCTTTTTCCCCCTGTGTGTGTATGTGTGTGTGTGCGGGTTTTTTTCTCATACTCGCTTCTTCTATTTCTGTACAGCCTCCCGGGGATGACGATGTGGTTTCACCCAAACAATTTCGTACAATTGATCAACATGGGAAATATGGTAACGGTTGGGGGTTCGCACAGGAAAATATCCTTGTAGTTGCGCTGTGATGAGCAACGGTGCGAAACGTTTGTTACAAGTTATAATAACCGAAAAGACATTTTATATTAACTGAATTATTATAGCGAGGAAAATCTGTTCGATTATTATATTGTATTTTTCCATTTACGCCTCTCCGATTTTCTATTCATACCCTCTCGTTATCTCTCGTCCACTAGCTTTAAGTAATAATTTCTTGTTGGCCTGTTCTGTTGGACAAATCAGTAAAGCTTTTAAAGAAATAAAGGTTAACTAAAACGACACAATTAAAAACGAAAATAATTTGTAACTTTCTCTACACATTCACAAGAGATTATCATCACGTTGATCCAGTTTTTAAATTTTGCTTTCAATTTATTTAAATACAAATGGGTCAAATAGGAATCTAGCCGTTCATCCATTTGAAATTACATAAACAGTCACATTAAACGAATGAATGACACATTTCTATAGCAGCGTTTGCTTTAATTGATTAAATAAATGAGAAAATTTTATTTTGAAAGCTGCAATTGCATCATAAAACCATCAATGGTACATCTAACACCACTGTAATTGATCCTCATTATATTAATTGATCGTTGAAACAGGGTAGCTTGATTAACAAAGCCTTGCGAAAGCGATTACATCGAATTGCAAGTTGATTTTTTTAATCTGAACAATACATCGTGTAACTTTAAACATTTCTAGTCGCTGTTAGCGTTAGAGATGAAGTTACAACAAGTAACAAAAAAAAAAAAAAACTCTTGACACATGATCCAAATGGAGGCGCCCAGTGTTTTGTACAATTTTTGTTCGATTTTTATTTTTTCCAATCATTTAGATAATATTGTAAATTCATTTAAAAGTGCAGTTCGAATTTCGAAAAAAGTTTAACTACAAATAATTGCTAAAAAATGATCAAACAATCAATATTACAACATCACCTAACAACAACCCTACGCACCAGACCAGCACGTGCGACAGTGCGCTCACACTCGAACCATTTCCATCAGCTGACAAACACTCACCCTTTTAGTACAACACTTCCGAACGCACAATCGGGTCGCTCAGTAATGTTCGTTCTCACTTTCTTCGTACGGTCCAGCAACTTCCCAGCTGTTTACCGAGGCACACGTTTAGTACAACATCGTCACTCACGAGCACTCAGTCACGGTTAGAAAAATGCGCGGGACTTGTACTGAGTACCTGCTGAGCGCCCATTCAAGCCTCTACAGCACTAGCTTTAGCGCATTCAACTTCAGTGCAAATCGGGCGGTTTCTGTCGATGTTTGCCAATTCACGTCCTTCGCGTGGAACGCTTTTCTCGGACAGCTTTCAGCAGTAACGGGCGGTCGTTTTAGGTTTTTTGTTTCGCGCCGAGTGCAAAACCGGAACAAACGCTCTGGGCAGGAGTGTGTCGTTTGGGGGAAGAATTTTAACCAGTGCTTGTGTAATCGGTTGCTGTAAACGAGCAAGTTGTGCGTTGATTGATGTTGGATTACGATTGCTTCTGTCGTGGGGAAGGTGAATCCCCAAAACCAGTTCGATTGATTGGAAACAAAGTTGCGAAAATACTTTAAGCCAATAAGCAATTGCTCTAGCGGTGAGCACTGCACGCTGTGGATTCTACGTACGATTTACGGATTTATTGGAGGAATAAACAGGTGTGATTGTGAACGTGCGGATAAATAGTACAAGCAACAATGTGCAACATTTACATGGTGCAAATGTGTGTGAATGTTGGAGAATTGTTTAAAAAATTCCCCTAAATAATTGGAATTATTCTCAGCTGCCTCATTTGGTGCCATCGGAAGGTATGCTCACGTGTTGTTGATTACCAGTTTAAATGGTTGTGCGGAGTGAATAAATAAATAACAGTGACATAACAGTGTACCATTTAGCGAGTGCTCCCAATTGCTGGATTGTTTGGTAAATGATCAATTAAATATAATTTCTCCGATATCAACACAACACAATAAAATAATTGGTAAGTCAGTATATTTTTTTCTTCATTTTTTTCACACACATATTAAAACCCTCCCTTTAAGACCACCCTCTATCCGGCACTTAACGCCGATTCGATCTGTTATTGGAGGTTGTGCATTTCTTTTAAATTAGCATATTTTCGATAAATTTGCCCCTGTTTACGGAGCCACTCATCCGGCGTCTTGTGTTGGGCGAAACTACAAATTTGGCACTGACAGAGCAAATTGATTATGTTATGTTAATGTGGTCACGTACACAATAAGAGTTTCTATTGATGTTTCTCGCAAAGGGCAAAGGACAATTCTACACGATCGGTGTGTGAATATGTGCGTAAACGTGTAATGCCACTTTGAAGCTTCTTGAGAAGCGAGTGGCTGCGTAGCAAACGGACACGCACGTAGGTGTTATGATTGAATTCCAATGGGGTTTATAGGTAAAGCATAAATTTATGGAAATTGTGTAAATAAAATTTACATAAATTAGTCAACTATCTACTTTGTTGCTCATATCGTTAGATATTTGTTATTTATTTATAGAACTTGATATTATTTGATTTTATTAAACTATTTTTACTGAAAATGTTGTTTCTTTATTTCGCAACTCAGAACTCAAAGTAAAATTCCCCATACAAACTCGATCTTTAAGAAAGAGTTTTAATAATTGATGTCTGGTCCTTTCACCAGTAATCGATACTCGCCATCGATAAGCTTGTACGCATTTGTCTATCACATTTCACTTAAATGAACTTCACGGACATATGTCTGTTTCCGATCCTCTTCCCGATACGTTTGTCAGAGAATGGATTATACCGCATGAGGGTGTGCGTGTGTCCATATGCAGATGCTGTTCCCGCTCGAATTACGCGGGAGCGATGTACATCGTACCAGCTGACTCGTCTGGTCGTACGCATCCGAAAGCACGGCATAAATGTGGCATGTCTACCCAGCAGGCACCCAGCGATGCTGCGTACTTGCTTGCTGGACAAAAAGTGAAAAACAAAACCCCGTCAGTATTCTACGCTGCAGTCATATGCAAATTGAGAACGTCGAAAAACTGTGTACCGTGTACCGAACCGGCGTACGAGCATGGCCGCATGTTGATCGCCGTATAACGCCATGGACTTGGCACTCATGTTACAGCCCCACTATCGAACCGCACCAGGTAGGACAGTTGTTTGCCTGCTGTGCCACCGTCACGGATGTTGTTTAATCATACCCCATCCGTACGTTCTAATCTTTAATTCAACGAAACCGTGAGTGAGTGAGTGGATGGAATGGAACTGGAATCTTTGTGGGTTATTTGTTTTTTTCGTAACCTCACTTCGTTAATCGAATTGTAACGAGTAATTCTCATCAAGCTGGTTTTCTATTTTAAGTGCTTCTGCAAACGTATCGAAAGATGTTGCGGTGGAAATTGATAACTAAGCTTAAGTGAAAAGTTGTCTAAAGATGGCTTTAGAACCAGCATGGCTTAAAGATTAGCTTCCAATCAAGCCATGGGCGATGGAATTCATTTATCAATCCCATTAGGTTGCTTCGGGAAATACAAACAACAGCCAGTCTTTTATCTGTCATTGAAGCAGGAACAAGTCACCATACTTTCGCAAAACAAACTTCCTGCAAAAGTTTTGGGAACTGTGTGTTTGTTCCCCCCCTTAAGCATACTTTAAATATTTTTTCCTGCAGGCAAAAAGAGATGGAGCTACTATCTTCCTTCCCCAAAAAAAAAAAACTCCCGAGTTCTTTGAAAGTTGAGCAAACGGTTACTCCGTAGATAAATGAATGCGCCACCAGGAGGAGTTGATTCGAGTGATAAAATCAACAACTAATTTCGATTATTGCTTTCCCACTGCCGACTCCCTCGGGTGGTTTGTGTGTATGCGGTGTGTATTGCTCTTGGCAATGATAACATTGGAGAAGTTGGGGTTTGAGTTTTTTTTGTGAGTAACCCCCCAAAACACAAAAATCAAACCATCGGAGCGAGTTGCGATGCGTTTCGCCACAATGGCCCGTGATGGCGCGTGATGGGGAAAGTTTACTATAAAAAGTACAAATTTAGAGCTAGCGCTTATCGTCGCTACTGTCATAAGGTGCAAATGGTACTCTCGGGACACGTACACAAGATATGAACCGTTGTGTAAAGCTAGAGGTCAGCTTAGTGAGTGTCTTAAGAATGTTGCTTAAAAGGAAAAAAAACCCTAAACCTCCCGGAAACCTTCTCATGCGGATATTTATAGGTTATTTTAGTGATGTTTGGTTTATACGCATTTCTTCGAGTGTTGAGCATTGTCCTTTTTTTTCACCACGCCACTACATCAAAGGGAAAGCACAAATACTGGTAATGTGCGAAAACAAAGCTATTCGTAAATGGGGTATGGTGTAGCGGCCCTTGGCGGCTGTAGTGCCAATTTGCTTCCGGGCTTTTGCCTAATGGTTATGCTAAAAAGTTGTCTAATTGTACAAACGACCACGGTATCGTCACGGAACCGTAGCACGACGGAAACATATCTTAGCAACCAATAATCTTACCACCCATCTGTCCCTTCTTAGAAAAATAGGGAGAAATCGTCTCGAACTTGTTTTCATCGAAGCTTCCACACGGTGTGAAGCAAAGGTGGACGATACCGCCATACTTTTTTTTTGTCGGGCTCTGATTAATTCAACGCCCAAGAAACTTCTGATTCTGTGATTGCTTGTTTTGATGCTGAGATTCACCTCATTTTCTTTGCTCGCTGGTCTTCGTCCGGTGGAGGCGTATTTTGTATTGTTTGAGAGAATTTTCAGCTGAACGCTTTCACCTTCACGGTACATGGAAGATTTGTACTTTATAATTCATTCGGGTGTCTGCTGTTTTTTTTTTTGTTTTTCGGTTTGCTTGTCTGCATCGCAATGATTAATTCTGCATCGTTCCACCTGTCGGAAAGCGTTTGATGGGCACAAAAGCTCAAAACAACATGTTTACACATTCTAGTTAGATTTTTTCGTCCCTTTTCTACTTTCACCATACATTTTGAATTATTAAACAGTGATAATAAAGCTTTTCCATTTAGA
>KI424015.1:511-19263 GCA_000473375.1 Anopheles culicifacies | reverse complement strand
TTATTTGCCAAACTGCCACCCTTTCCGCTTCCGCGCCACCGAAAGCCGGGGGTGATGCCGTATGACCAAAGGTAGCATAAAGCTATCTAAACACATTTCTAAATGTCGCTAAAAAATTAGGAAAGCATCACAGAAAAGGGTCTTACAATCACAAAAAAAAAAAAACAAACACAAAGACGATAAGAGATTATGATAATTTGTTTTAGAAAAACCGGTTTCTATTAACAGTACATTTTTACACAAAAGTAAATGAAGAACGCATTTCCATTTCGTTGGAACACACAACAACAAGAGAGGGTGAGCGAAAAAAAACACGCTTTGTACAAACAGATCGGTCTAGACAGATTTTTTCGAGCAAAACGAAAACAAGAACATAATAAGGGAGAACATACGAGAACAAGTGCTTGTACGTGGTACCATTCTGATGTGTCGTCGTAATGCTTTATGACGAAATTAAACCAAACAGGTTGTTCCGAGTGACATCCATCTGGGATCATTTGGACATTTTTTCGTTGAAATGATCCTATTTTTAAAACGACGAAGAAAAGAATTCGAGGAAGTACGCTCGTAACGTCAAGGTTAATGGAGATCAGGCAACTTATTACATAATGATAATTGCTTGCTTAAAAATAAGTAAAGTGTAAGCATTTTAAACATTATTAATTTTCAGTTAGCAGTAATAAAGCTGTTTATTAAATTTAAAAACATTAACATTGACATAATTTCTCAATCTTTTCAACAACCTATACAAAAGTACGTGAACGATCAATTATCGTTTCATATCTCACCTTAACACACATAACGCACTGTCAACGATCCTTCGAGCGGGCGCGCGCACGCTGAGAAAATCGGTAATTTCATCATTGAGCACAGATTTCCTTATGCGCGCACACCTCAAACACCTATTGATGATTCTCACGCATTCAACGCGCCAAGTACAATCAAAGCGCCAAGTACGAAGAAAGCTTACGCCCCGCGCACATGATAAAGACAAGAAAACCCCTCCAAAAACGCGGGACACGTTTGCTCATCTTCAACAAGGGGTTCGTCGCTTGTGCCGAAGTCTTTCGTTCCAAGCGTTGGTAATCCGCTTGAAGGGGTTTCCATCTCAAGTGCCACCGTACGAGAACGATTGCCATCCGTTGAATTGTGGTTCGCATTTGCATCAAACTCGTTTGTGGTGGCGAACCTCGAGCGGGCGGGGGGTGCGCCTGCGGATTAGAATGTCGCCACCAGCTGTCGCCCGGTGGTGCTGCTTTGTGGCCACTGTCGACGGCCAGCAAACAAGATCGATTAGAAGCATAATAAAGTGCAATCACTTGCAGTAGTGTCTCCGGCGTCTTGCAACCCAACAGCGCCAGTATTGGTGAGTATTTAACGGGGCATTGCATAAGCCCGCAGGAGCCGTTCGGTGCACACCGTGTACATCCACGCTGCCGAATGCCATCCGTGTGCACCTTCTTGTGCTGACTCTCCCGTGCCCGTACCCGTGCAGTGGCAGACATTAAGCGACACAACTGAGTACAGACAGTCGGTGTCACGCGCTAGGATGACGAAAATCGGTAGCACGGCAAGCGAATTACGGCTTGGCAGATCGGGCAGATAAAAATTTTCCGCGCCTTCGGGCAAGCATTTTGCCAAGTGGTGGTTGTTTATTTTTTTAGCTTTTGCCCCCTGCAGAAGGAAAGACACAGCGTCTAGCTAAAAGCACATCTATTACGATGCAAAACAGTTTTAAAAAATTGCAGAAAAACATTATTTCCATACAATATGCTACGATCGGCGTACAACCTTGAACGATCAGCAAATAGTGTGTAGCAAACACGTTTAATGGGTGATTGATTTATATTGGTGCGTTTTCTTCTTCTCTCACAAGCAGAATGTTAGGTCCCATTTTCATAAAAAGTCTTAAATCGATTTTAATTGGTGCGAAATGCAATGATTGTACGTATGAGAAAAAAACCATCCCCGAGGGAAACATATGGCGAATTTATACTTACAAAGTCTACCCGATGGGCCCACCAACCACCTTGAGCCGAAAGCGAACGGGCTGCTTAAACAGGTTTCTAAGTCAGCAGGTTTGTGGACCAAGTTGATTCTTCAGGCACTACGTCCTTTGGACTATGGTTCTTTCGACCACCGGAGACATGAGTTCAAGTACCTCCCGCCAATCCCATACCCTGGGACACTGGTACTGTTGAAAGAATAATTCAATAAATCTCCTACCACATACGTACAAACGCCATTTTCCCTTTCATCGTCAACGTTCGCCCTTCGAATGAAAATGAAAACACTCCCTTTCACTCCCATTCAAACGCTAATTTCCCGCCAACATATCCCGACCGCTTCGGTAATGTGATCCTCCGGTGGAAAGCGATACACGACACTGCACGCTGTAGCGATCGTCACATCCCGACCCGTCACTGTAAACGCTTGTTCCGCACGCCGCATTCCCAACAATAGCTGATGAGTGCGGCCGGGGACTCCCGAACAGACAACATAATCAGCAAGCTGGTGAATCGTTTTGGCGAATGGTACGGTAACGATACGGTTATTAGCAGGCGGCAAGTACTAATACGGGTTTTGCTGTGACGTTTGCGTAACCGTACACGAACATGGCGAATTATGAGCTAGTAGCCCGGGGAAGGGAATGAACGGAGGGATCAGCTTGAGCATAGATGCAGATGCCATACACGCCAAGCGCAGGGCACACATTCCGACAGTCCCGGGTGTTTGGTGTTCATCTTTCACAGCTCACCGAAGCATGTGCACCACCACCGCACGTTTGAATTGGTCTCGCAATGGGGAGCTAAACGGGCTGCACAAAGCTACGAATCAGATCGTTGTCACCGTATAAATTGTCCGTTCAATAGTCGTTCTGTGGTGGGCGATCGTGATGGTGATGGAGGTTGTGCTTACATTCTATTTTTCCAATTGAAGGATAATCTTGAGAATGAAATGATTGAATACATTGGATTTGAAACAGTTTTTTCTTTCAAGTATGTGAGACAATTTTGTGAATTATTAAAAGTACTTTATGTTTTACATAAATAACATAAAGACTGTCAAGAAATTATTGAAAAATTAACAAACATAAGCAAACGTTTTTAAAAACTGTCCAAATGATTTAAATAGCTCATGTAAATAACTCCTTCCTCAGGCGGGAAACTCCTGTAACCATAAGTACGGCAATGCTCATCAAAACGAATCGGTGACAACCGAACAAGATCACCGAAACACCCTGACAAAAGCTCGTAACAAATACAGCGGAACAGCGTAAAGAGTAAATAAAAGAAACGAAGAAAAAACCGCCACCAGCTTGCAGGGCTATAAATTCGGCTCAATTTTCCGCCCATTTACCATCGAAAGTGGTCGGTGCTTTTATGGCTCCCTGATTTTCGGATGTTTTAGTGTTATGAGTGTGAACGTGAGCATGCCGGCTAGTAAGCATAAAAAAGTACACACGATCTTCAACAAACAATAAGCAAACAATCGAGCAAAGCGCAGTCAGCGATAAGCAAGCGATTAAAGATGGTTTATTGCTTTTATTGCGTGGCGCTTAGCGAGGAATTTGTCTCGGTAGTAACTTCCGGAATTTTCAGGGGAAATGTAACACGAGTACCAGAAAATATTCAGGTAGTGGGGTTTATGATGACTTAAAATAGAAAATCTGAAATATTGGTACTAAATATTTCAAATATTCTAGCAATTCAAAAATTGATGCAAAATAGGAAGGTTTTTCATATTTTGTTTTTCATTTAATCACAAGGTAATTAAAATGCAAATGATGGGGAAATGAAAGTCAAATGCAATAATGAAATAAAAATAAATCGATAAATTCATATTTAAACAAATTAAATGTGAATGTAAATAGCTCACGTATAAAACAATGCCCACT
Source organism: Anopheles culicifacies (assembly GCA_000473375.1). NCBI lineage: Eukaryota > Metazoa > Arthropoda > Insecta > Diptera > Culicidae > Anopheles > Anopheles culicifacies. Next base: position 15,365 of record KI424015.1, on the reverse strand, counting down.
TTCTCAAATATGCTAGAAAAATAGATTGTTTTGATTATTTTTCGAGCATGTACTCGAATCTAATTATTTGATTTTTGCTCGAAAAATATCATAGAACTTATAATCGAAGCTAGCTTTGGCTGCCATTTTGGATAAGAATCAAGTATCATTTCAGTTGCCAAACATTAAAACATTAGAAAAAAGCTGGCTTAAATGATCATATACCCTATTAAAACTTTATTTAATATTCCTAAAGCACATAACTTATTTATATAAGCAAGATTTGAAGAACATGATCTACACATGTAGAGACACCTAATGTTGTCCTATTTGCCGCCCCCCAAAGAGCCTTCCAGAGCAGTTTTAAGTAATGTCCTCGGGTGAACAGTTTCTTCACACGTCCACAAATCAGGTTCTTTGCCCACAAAGAATGATACGGCCTTGCAACGCCTTTAGCATTTATTACATTTCGAATGCTAGTTATCGATCAGTGTCCCAACAATATTGAACATAAACACCACCCCAGCTGCAGCTGAAACACCACCCATCCCCCTCCCCCCGAACCATGACTTTGGCTCCCCATTAGGGGACAGTGGAACAACAGTGGTGGTCGGCGAATTCTTCATCAAACAAAATAAAACCTCGGGCCACTCAGAGGGGGGGGGAGGCTGCCGCTGACCAAACATAACGGCCGCACGACGGACGGGTTGACCTTACCCACGAGAAGTGTTTGCGCAAATGGACCCTGATCTGATACCGATCTGGCCCAGCTGCCGTAGTTGTGATACCGAAACATTATTTCGTGTGTGTATGTTTGGGTCTTTCCGCTGTGTTCCGCACTTCCACATGTGTTGATAAAAACTCAACCCGACCCGAGCTCTGAGATGCGCCAATTTGAACGATGCTTTCGTCATCGATGTTGATGAATCGTCCCGAAGCATCGCCCACGGAGCGTTGTATTGGAGAGCAATTGCGTAAAAATACCACACACAACAAAGCCACAGCTAGCTGATGTTCGAGAGTTAGAGCAAGTAATTAGCATCGCGCCGTGAAATGCTGTGCCTCGAGCAGAGCACTAGCGACAGCAGCTGGCAAACGGATAACGGGGCTTTGCAAAATTTAGTCCACTTTTGAACTTCGCTCAATATCTGTGTTGTGCTTTCGGAGGTGTTCTGAGCGATGGTGTCGTAGCAAATGGACAATGCTGGTGATCGTGTGTCGTGTGATCGGTTTGCCATTGCCAGAAAAATGTACCTTCGCCAAGGTGCAATTACACTCGAACGGAATCTGAAGGTAATATACCCCAGAGCACATGCCCGGACAGCTGGACGGACGGGGGATCTTGGGTGGCGTACTTACCACTGTCACCGGGCCCAAGGACTTGGTACACTACTTGTGTGCTTGGCCAAGGTGGCCAACATACTCTCCTTCACCTTCGTCAAATCGAGCAGAAGTGGCCATAACCGTGTTGTTTTGTAAAGGTGGAACAGCACCTGAAGAGTTAGATGAAAAATCAATCCACCAGTGTAACATAATGCGATTGACGTTTCCATCGGACAAGGCTATTCGGAGGGAGGGAGAGAGGGACAAAGGCTCACACCACAGCGCACCCTAGAAATGAAGGAAAACTCATCTCACCTGCTCGTGACGGTGCGATCCGCAGTCCGAAATATATGTGCAAGGACACGCGCACATCGTAGCGTAATTGATTCAATTAGAGTCTGGCGGTGCGAACACCGAACCGATCCCTCTAGCCACCAGCTTGAAGATGGCTAGGAAAGCCATGGCCATGCAAACATAACCGTTTTGTGGCTGTGGCTGTGGAAGGTCTCTAATACGGTGCACTTACGCCGTCCAATCGCGCATACGCGCCGAGTGGTACCGAGCATGGTTGTTACCTGGCTGCTCCATTGCAGTTGCTCTAATGCTGATGAAGCGGCCAGGAAAGTGAAAGCCAACACCATTCTGTAACCTTCGCGGTGATGGATGGAACTGCCCCGAGTGTCGTATGATGGCTCGGTGTACTGCAAAATCTGCGCTCCTTCAGATAACGAGAGAGTCCTCCGTTAGAGCAAGCAAATAGTGTGGTGGAGATCAGACGAGATGGGAGACTCGAGGAGGGGTAAGAGGAAGAAATAAAATAGAGAATCCATCATGATTATTACCGACGCCACTCGATGATCGTTGTGTGGTGTGGTAGATGATCGCACGTTGGAGATATAGCTGACGGAGACTAAAGGAGTTCCGGACGGCTTAAGAACGTAGCGGCAGGCACGTTGGTTGTAAATGAGCTGTACACTTGAAGTCACTCGTAGTGACTGTGAACCAAACAAGTCTCTAATGAAGACATTCTCCAACGTACAGAACGTTGGAACTCAAGCTACTAGCTGAAGTCAGACTCCGAAAGGTTGGTAATAATTTTAATTTCAAGCAACTTATTTACGAATGTGACTTTCACACATCCAGACATTGTCTTGCTCCCCCTCAACCAAGACCTATCGATGACCTCTCACAGTACCAAACAAGCCAAACAGTATTGATATTCCAACGCGTAATAAAAATCCAGTCTTACATCCTCCCAACACGATGTCATCTACACGTTCACGTTTGTTTGAGGTGGGAACATCCGCGAGATAAATCTTCATCTTTCAGTCAACGTCCCCGCCTGCACTGTCCCGGTACGGTACTGTCTTCGCTCGGTACATACGCGCGTCAAGGTCTCTGCCAAACCGTGACCAAACAAGCGTCTAACACAGCCGGCCCACAGTGCCGCGCATCCTCTTCAACCGGTACCGGACGACCGTTTTGTTTGCTTTCTACGGCGCGTGCGTCCGCTGTTTGCTTCGAATTTTCCATTGATCAATGCTCTTCGATCCGGCAGGTAATGTTAGTCACCTCACTCACCCAGGTGTACATGTATGTGTGTGTGCGCGCACATGGGACGCACCCGCTGGATGGATGTCATGGACACGCGGCTAATTGTTTCGATGGTCAGCGAGCCAGCATCTTGATTGGCAAAATTGGCACTTTCGAAAATTAGCTGCTGCTCCAAAACTGGCTGCCTGTTCTTCTCGAGGGAAACGCCTCTAATCGGCCAGGGTGCTAATGTTTCTTGTTTTTTCGTTTTTTTTTTAATTTTTGAATTTTTGCCTTATCATTCACCTCGTCGGCATGAAGCGGAAGACAAAGCGGATCGGCTGTATCCTATGGCTTTCTGCTTCACTTTTAATTACATGAGGCTACTCTTAACATTGAGCTGTCGTTTAGTGCAAAAAAGGTTACCGAACGAGGGGGGGCCTAATGCCCTAATGTCACATGAACGGTAGGTTGGACTGGGTCGTTGAGAAGTTAATGTCTTTATTTTGCCGTCTATTTCCGCACACAACAGTTCAACACACTGTGTAGCTGTGTGTGAACTTTGCTGTAGATTGGTCCGGTTTTCTTCCGACAGCAAAGTTCTTTTGGCGAGAGAATTATAATTCGCTTGCTTCGAAGCGAAGTGGTGCATAATTATATCAAAAGCACTCAAGTGATTTAGTGCAAATTTGACCTACTTTTCGTTGTCGGGAAGGTAGGACATTTGGAGGGAGTTCTAGAAAAACTAAAGACACCAATAGAAGAAGAACAATTTGCAAGATGCTTGAGAAGCTTATGGACAGCAGTTAATTGCTTTATTAAATTATTTTAAATATGAACAACTTATTTTTAAAAAGCGAATGAACAAGTTCATTAATGATGTTCGTTTATTACACAATTTTGAATGCTGTCAGTTGTATTCATGATGAATCTGACACGTTTCTTTAAAGTTGTGGACATAAAAGTAGAATAGAATCTTCAATCATCCGTTCTTCTCTTGAGTGCTTCTATTAAACTAATATGACCACGAAAGACTGACCGCATCTATTTCAGTTCATTTTTTTACCGAACAGCTTTCGAGAACAATTATCTATTTGGTGTCGTGTTTAGATGTTTGAAAAATATGGTCTCTAGTCACTGCATGGAGCATAGCAAGTGATCTCTAGCATTATTGTAGGATTTTTACTGGTTGTGAATTGTCTGGAAATGTGATATTTTATGTTGGTTATGCGTTGGTCCTTAGTTCATTTTACAATAATTCATTCGTGTTTCGTTGCTATGTTTGTTAATGTGTGTCAAGTATGCGTTTAGTTCAAAGTGTTGTCAATTATTGCGTTTTTGGAGGAATTCAAATAAATCGTTAATTCATGGAATGCAGTTCAAATATTAACTTATTCTAAATCGATCCCGTTAATACAAACAATTTCAACAACTATTTTCCCCATTTTTTCCCAGACGGCAAATCTTGCTAATGGGATAAGCAATTAAGCGAGCAAGAGAGCTATTCCAAAACTTCAGAACGTTAGATTAGTTCCCTAGTATATCTTCCTTGTACTGAAGAAAGGCCATTCGTTCATCAGACTTCCAAATTAATATTTTATATTCTTTTACTTCTTGTTGTAAAGCGATACAACAGTGGAAGGTTTTAGCTGACCATTTCTAGCTTCCGTGCCTTCAATATTTAAAATAAGTAATTTTTAATATTAATAACTCATAGCGCTAACTGAAACTCAAGTGCAAAGTGTTTTGGTCCCGATCGTTGCAACGTACGATCGTACGTTAGCTGACAACGAATTAATGGGTAATCTATTTAACCTTTTAACCACATATTGTTCTTTTTTTCCATTCCATCTTCCCCGGATGTATACTTTGATTATTGAAAAGAAATTTAATGAAGGGCCACTTTAATATTTTAATTACAAAGTTCTGTAACATTTTAAAGTCATTCTAAAAATGCTAATTATGACGAAAAACCCAATAATCATATCAGTTTATCCGTCACAAAACTATGAAAAACACTTTCATCGGAAATTTTTCAATTTATTCTCTTATTTTTAAACATGTCAATTGACAGCCAACTACATGACTTGATTAATCTTGGTGCCGAGTGGTAGTATCAGGGAAAAATATTTAATGTAATCGTCGTTTAAGCTCTTTCATGTCCCAATTGTTCTACCATGAATCCTCATGCATAGAGCAAATGAATGGGGAGTCTATTTTACTGTTCTTAACATGATTTGCTTAAAAAGCTAAACGCCATTATAATAGTTGATCTTGAAATGTTCAACATTTGACTACACTTCCATACTTAATTCTCTATAAACATATAACAATAATACGAATTCCTGTTCCATTGAAGCGCCGTGCAAAAGGCACCTCACGAAATGTTGCAAAATAAACATAATCAATTCAACAAATTGCAATCAATTTGACGAACCAAACAACAACAAAAAGAGGCACCCGATCGGAAAGGAAAGAAACCGCGTCCCGACCAGTGAGCAAGCTCCAAACGACGGGTTCGTATCGATGATTGAATTAAATCAACGCAATCGTCCGTTCGATCCGCGTCCGAATGGTCGCGCTACCGCCAAAAGTCAAGAATCAAACCGAGTCGCTTGTGTAGCGTGCGTAGCTCAGTAGCACACCGTGCTGCCCTTAAGATATCGCCAAACGGACACCAAGGCTTAGCTGTGTCCCTTCGCCAATAACGGAACCCACGGTTCCGCGGTGTACGTCGTTTCCCTTTTTCCGTTCTTTTCCCGTGCAAGTGGAATGTGACCGCAAGCATAGCGAGCGAGCGCGGAAGGTTATGTTGTGCCAACAGCGACCAGTACCTTTGTGCCGATGGTGTTTGTGCTCACTGCGTACGATCGATGCTGCGTGAACGGGGTGCGCTAAGCTAGCAAATTCAAAACAAACCAACCGTCCTCGCGTACGTCCCCGGCCGAGTGCTGCCGGTGCGCCATGGGCTCGTTTCGGTACGGTGCGGGGCCCGATACGCCATAAAAAAAACTGGTCTTTCGGTGTCTTCGGTGTGCCGGGTGGTGGAAATCCTTTTGCAACGCGGTTGAAACGAGCGACTCTATCAGGCAGCCTCGGTGGAGCCGCGTATTGCGAGTATTACGCTTGCACTGATTTCTGCACCACTGATGCACCGCTCGGTAGCGTTTGCCGTACGTCCCACGCCCGTCATCCGATCGCAATGGCCAATGCAACGGTGCCACCGCAGCTGCAACACCGTACTGCACTCAATCAAACCAAGGTGAGAACACATATTCGCCGGGGGGTTTGCTTTCCAGCACGCGACAAAGGGAGCATGGGTGCGTGAGTATATGCGAACGATTTTATTAGCCCATTTGCCCACCCCGTACCACCCTGCACGTCCACCGAACCGGTGGTGGAAAATGCATTGGAATTTCCCACCATTCGGCAGAAATCAAATCTAAGTCATGTTTGTACGAAATCGAAACCGATTGGTTCGCAGTTTGACTGATGTCTATGCCAAGGTTTCCTTTGCGCTCCTCGCTGATGATGGAGTGGTGCAGCTTGCATCATTCGGTTCTGTTGCACCGGAAAATCCGATGACAGTTGCATTTGCAGTGGGCACTCGATCGGCGAGCAGCCTTGGTACAGGTAGGTCAAACGGAAACCAAACCAATCCGCCATCCGAACGTCAGCAAAACGTTCGTCGTTAATTGAACCAAGCAAAAGCCCTCGGAAAATGGTAAAGGAGGGGGAGCTGAGTGAGAGGAGAAGGCTTCTTTTACAGTAAGGATGATGAAGCATCTAACCCAGTTCGAGGTGCATGACAATTGCTGGAATGGAGAAGTCGTACACACGTTCTTGGGGATGTGCAATTAAACGGTCTCGGTTTTTGTGAGTATTGCGAGCTGTTTTCAATCCGCCTGTGGGTAAGGTGGGCGTACGAAAGGGGTGGAAAGGTGGGGTGGAAGATTGCAGTAACGTTGCACCGTATCGCGTGTTACTGAGCGTGCTAATTGCAACCGCATGGAAACAGCAAACGTACGCGAAGGCGTGAACACTGTGCACGGGCTGGACATTTTGATACGTTGCAATAAAATGGAACAAGATGTACGACCCAGCAGCCATCACGTAACAATCACAATACTGCTGGTAGAAGAGATAAAATATCGTTTTGAGGGATGTTTTATTTGAAATTCTTTGCATTCTTTAATGTACGCAGTGCAGACTACTTCAAAGATTCATCAGCTTTTGTTTGAAGTGTCATAATTTCAGCAACTCATTCTACGGTTCTAGAACTTTAAATTAGTTCTTTAAACATTATAAAAACACAACGATCATCCCCTCAAGTAAACAAAGCTATAAAACACACACACTATAAGCTTTTTCCATTTAATCTTTCCCCCACAAAGCAACCTGTTTGAACGTTAAACATCGTGTCTTCCAAACATCAACAAGCCTCGGAACTGCGCCACCATCAAAATGGCGTCCGACGGGGGGTGCGAATAGCATAATGTTCAACCTTCCGCTTGTTCGGGCAAACATCCTCATTACTAACCTCGACTCATTAGGATGGTAAACTAATAAAAATTGAGCTGTACCGTATGTGGTTTCGGGACGGAACGTTTGTTGGTTACAAAAAATAAAGACTGCAAACACGAATGATAACAGATTTACACCTGGTAGAAGCATGAAAATGCAGATCACCCTTGGGTAAGATCAAAATGAACAGCACCACCAGCAGCGTAAAGTAACTCCCAATCCACTCCGATAAAGAGAAGCGTATGAGAACGATAAATAACGAAACCGGCGAGGCAAACCATCAATTATGCAAATTTCATTTTGTTTGCACAACGCTAGCCCGTATTGCTTCTTCAGTTCCCTTGGCATGCTACGTGCGAGATGCTGATGTTGCGTTGGTCATGCTTGGTTTGCTCGATTTGTACGTACAGACAAATTTCGATCGCGATTGCGTCGGGTGCGTCTTCTCGGGCGATACCGTGGCGTGAGAGATTTGATCGGCAGTTTCTGGCTCCGTTCCTCCCAATTTCGCCCTTTACACCCCATGAGTGGATGCGTACGAAACACAGCACAGCCAGACAGCGTCAGAGGTTAAATCTTTGGCGCGAGCACACATATACGGACACAAACGAGTGTATGTGTAATAATCACGATGGACTGGCGGAGATCGGGCACTATTAAGTTGCAATTGATTTGGTGGTTTCTAATAGGGGGGAATAGGGTGGAGAAGGAGCAGGGGTGTACGAGGGGGTGGGTGCTCGAGTGCATTCAGTTCACACTGCTATGGTAAGATGGTGAAGAAAGCGAAAGTGAACATTCTTTAAGTGGTGCGCTTGTCTGCCCTTTGATGGTGTGAAGAATTGATCGTGAGGTTTTAATTGAAGTGAAAATGAAAAAAAGGAACTTCACACGTGAACACATTTATCACTTATGATTCTTTCTCACATTAGAATGTTTATTGAATTTTATTTATTTCTCAAGTTGGTGTATTTTGTAAGCAATAGTAATGGTGGTACTAGAGTATCACTTATTCAACATATACTCTTAGCTCTCTGAGATCCGAGCTCAATAATATGAATTTTAGAACAAATTACGAATATGGGATAGTAACTACAGTATGAGGAGGTGTGATCCGGTAGGAATACCAAAGAAAACTCTGTTTACATCCCGGAATTCCATTCTATTGAGTAACGAAGCAATTTACAAAACATTTCGCAACAAAATCACTCAGAAAATTGATAATTTGAAAAATTGATAATTGAAATTGATTAAAGAAAACCACAGCATTCCTATTCTCTAGTACTCCTGGAGGATTAGAATCTTTCATGATAATTAATTTTGGAAAACTTAATGGTTTTTAGTGACTAATGTTGCAAACCAATTTTTTTCCAAACCAATCTCTAATAGAAATGAGCAAAAATAGAAAAGCAATAAGATAAAATAATTCGTCTGAGAGAAACTCCACGGTCTGTGTCTGTAACAGGAGCACGCTTAGTCGCTCAAGATTAAGAGTGATCGTCTAATAAACCATTATTCCAGTCTTTCGGGTAGAGGAACCAACGTCATCCTGCACAAATTGGGTGACTTCACCGAATTGTCCAGTTGTCATTCTAATAACATGCATTGGAATCTGGCGAGACTTATAGATTGCATGATAGTGAGATCATTTGGTGGACTTATGGGTCATGACTTTGTAGTAGGTCCTGCATTGTCTTTGGTCGCCAAATCGTGTCTCTAGCCATGTCTCACGGTTTGGAGGTTTTCGTCAGCTTTAGGCAGTCCTAAAGCTCAGTAGGTAGGTAGGTAGTAGGTCCTGCATTGTCTTTGGTCGCCAAATCGTGTCTCTAGCCATGTCTCACGGTTTGGAGGTTTTCGTCAGCTTTAGGCAAAAGTAAATATATCAGAGACGAACGTGATGACTGAGAGTCTACACCTGTAAAAGGTTCTAAGCCTGTAAAAAGATCTTTTGGAGGTCTACATTTCTATCGCAGATCTCAACATCTTGGGCTTTGACTTGATGACCTTTTATTTCAATTTGCGAACAGTAGGTCAGGATTTGGTCTACAAGTGTTGCCTCCGTAATTTTTATTATGTTTTAATTTATTAATATTAGTCCATACTCTTTATTTCGTAATTTTATTCATTTCTAATAATGGTTCTTTAATGGGTACCATAATTGAAGCGATTACAAATTGGACCTTTTCCTTACCGTCGATCACCACACATTAACAGTCCCTCCTCTTTAGCCGATACATTGAGCTGACAAAACCAATCTGTCCCTAAAGCTAGCCGTCCGTAAAAACTGCACATGCAACTGATGCACTAGCGCCGGGAATGCAACCAAAGCCAAAGAGCGGCAACGCAAAAAAAGAGGTGTTAACAATAATTGCAGCACGTCTGTAAACACGATCGATACGGCTGATCTGCATTTCTTTGCCCATGGCATGGCGTCGTATGTGGAGCAAACGCAAAGGCACATTTCGCCAGCGAAAGGAAAACTCACTGAGGAGGGAAGCTGGTGGTACTGTGGGGCGGTAAATGGTTCTGATTATCCCCACCGGTGGGGCTCACTCTATTGCAAATGGCTCTCACTTCATATGGGCTGGTGCAACAGAAAGGCTAATAATAATAAGCCTAATTATGATTGCGCAAGCATGGATGTTACCAGGTGGGGGTACCACGAATGTGCCCAAAAATACAAAAGAAACCCCCACCTTCCTCCTTGTGTTCACACACACACAAGAAGCCGTACAAAAGGCGAATGGGAATGCTGGTCGAGCCATCTTTGCATTTGGCCCCCGTTTTGTTTGATCGATGAGCGATGGCCAGCCAAAAGGGGGTTTGCTTGCGATGATGCGTGTGGACGTATATCGAACCATGCTGCATTACCCCCTTCCGTCCATCATTACCCCCTTCCCCATCGTTCCATTCCTAGCGCAAACGCATCGTGTGAGCCTTGCTTTCAAGTATCAAGTTTACAATAATTGCTCCACGATGGTTTCATGTTTGTGGACGAAAGAAGCAAATGGTGGAGGCTTTACCAACCCCCGCTCCCGGCCCAGGGGCACACAGGGGTAGACTTTTATGTAATCCGGCAGTTTTGTAGGCCAACGATAACCAGAAGGTCCGTGCCAAGTGTACCGCAATCGAAACGCATGCATTCAGAGCATTCTAACACCGAAACGGTCGAATCTCAAGGATCTTAAGCTGTACGTACGTATCCTTCTTCGAGGGTTTTTTGATAGGAATTCCGCGCGTTTTTAACCTTCTCCGGAAGAGATAATCTTAGTACGATAGTATTATGTTTCATAGCCATAAAGACATTTAAAGAATATAAAAGGATATAAAAAAACTTCAAAATAAAAGTAAGATACGCAAAAACACACGCTACCCGTATCGCTAGCGGACCATCCAATGGACATGGGCCCTGCCAGAATTAACGTATCGTTTCCGGCCAAAAAGGCACTAGAAACGCAACGCAGTAGAAAAGGTTAAACATACATATCAAGGTTTCGCCGTACGCCCGCCGAACGCAAAGCAACTACGCGCGCTGGGAAGCAAACCCTTGATACTGATGGCCAGAACAAGCGAAAAGGGCCTTCCACGTTTCGACTCCGATTGCTTATTCCAGTGGTTTGGAGTGTGTTTTCAGTTAGCTGTTTCGTTCGCTCCCGCTGCGTTTGCGCATTTTCTGATTTTTCTTTACGCAACACCAAACAGCTCCAATGGCACCGGTAAACAGCGGTCTCGTGTGCGTGTTAGTCTTTGCGGAAATTGTTTACATTTGCAATGCTGGTGCGAAATCGAACCGCCAAAGGTCTTCGGTTAGTAGCATCCTGCTGCAATGCATTTAGGTGCATTTTGCTGAGCACTTGACATTGAGCGGGATATTTAAATTGGATGCTTAAGCGCCTTAAGCGTTGTAACGGTTCTTACGATAGGTGGCGCTGTATGGGGAGCTGTCAGTTTAAAATTGACAGATGTGAGTTTTAGTAGACTTAGGCGAACGATACTTAGATCAATTCTAATGTTCTTTATTTAATCTTTTAAAATATTTCGAAGGATTATGAGAGTTTACTGAAATGAATTTAGTAACACTTCTTCTTCCTAATGTCATATTTACGTCACTTTAATCACACTAATGTATGCAGAGCGTAAACACATTGTAATGCATTGTAATGCGCTTATGGGCTCAAACATTACGAAAAAACTCCACCTAATGTACATTCGTTCGTCATTTTGGACACATCGGCCCAACTGCTCCGCTAATGAACACTCTCTTCCGCGTTTAACCAGAACGAAGTGTTCTTAAAATTTCATAACATTACTCAATCCATATTTCCCTACTACGTCGTTTGCATTAACCATTCTTACCATCGAAAACACCTTTCGCATCGCGCAATCAACCATATTGCACCGAATTAGCTGGGATATTCCGGAGAATTAATTTGCGTATCGAATCAACCTTTCAGTCTCGCGTATCTTAGAGCCACATAAACAGAGTCCGTTTCGCAGAGTTGGGAGGAGCTTAAGCTCGCTGCGGTAATAAGACTTGACGCGTAAGAACAAGCCAAAAAAAACAGCCGAAAAATAATTAATTAACCAGAAGCTACTAGGCGTTTTGTTTTTTGTCTTCTTACGTTTATCTCATTGGGATATTCCTCTCTTCAGCCAACAGACGGTGTGAGACGTTTATGTCCCGCAAGTGTTTTGCAGCAAGGTCACAAATCTCGCGTACAGAGGAGTCACCTCGTCAAAGATTCACAGCAAAACCGACCCCATCCCGGGTTCTGTAATTGACCCACACTAATTGCACTGCGACATGTTGGTATTAATACCAGCTTTAACAGACTGGCGCCATCGCTTCCACTACGACCGCTCATTTATGTCTCGTATGCAAAAGTGTTAAGCCCCTTTCGAGTCATTTACAAAGAAAGCAAAACTTTTCACCTTCACCTAATAAAACCGATCATCAGCGTGGAATCAGCATGCGATCGTATAAAACGATATTCCACCATCAGGAAACAACGCCCCAAACGAGAGGTCTCCGATCTCGGATGATCGTCACGCAAAGGGTGGAGAAATTGTTAAAAATGGTAATGCTGTACAGGACGACAACCACCACTACCAACTGGACGAAATGGAACCACACCGTACGGTGCGATCTGTGAAGCTGTAAAACTTATCGCGCTGTAAAATTATGATCCCTCGCATGACAATTATCGTGCAGCTTGGTTGATCGTGTCACTCGAACCCGGTCCTTGTGTGTACAAAGCTGCAATGACCTTTTCGGTGCCAACTTTTGGTGATGCGAGTGTGTGTTGGTGTGTGAAATTTCGCACAAAAAGTACTCATTTTCTCTCCTCAGCGCGAGGAATGAAGGAAAAACACAACAGTTCAAGTGATTTCAACGATCGACGACGAACACGACGATGTTCGTACAAAATCAATTTCTCACATCGAAGCAACCCACACCAATGTGCGCTTGTGCGGCGCAATTTTGCATACTTCGAGCGCAGTTGTCAACTTTACGTCTTTATACGCCCAGAAAGCAACGCAAGCAACAGGTCACGATAATAATAATAAAAGTAATGTCACACCGAGAAGTGTGTGTGTGTGAGGGGGTCCATGTTCGCACTCGTTTGGCTATCATTTTTATGCTGATGTTATTTCTTTGTCCATCGCGCGAAGGTCACACGTCGTTGTTGCAGAATCCGGCAAGGGGTCAAACATTGGCGAAACCAAACCAAGGGGCTGTGTCCCGGTTGCGTGGTTGAAGAAGCGAAAAAACAGGATGGCGTGTAATTTATGTGTATGAATGAGCGTGCGCGCTAAATGTGCGTACTCTCGTACCTTAAGATAAAAGGGATGCCAAACGTGCCTCGTTCGGGTTAGGTTTGGCATCCACATTGGAACGGATGGGAAGTGTTGCGATATGTTACTCACGTGCCGGAAAAAGGGTGTGTGTGTGTGTGATCGGGGACCGGACGACAAACCGGGTACGTACGGGATGTTATGTAATGTGACGGTGACATTGAATTTCTGCGACGTGTGCCGAACGGTTAACGCACTGTTGCGTACAGATAAGGATGAAGTACTCATACACTTGAATCATATCTTCCGGCTGCTCATGCTTATCTTATGCTTGTGGAATGATCTTATCAGTTTTGATATTTTCTTGTAGATATGTGCAATTTTTAATATATTTCTTTAATTTTTGGTTATTTTAATTTTACGTTGTTATTTTTTATAATATTGTATTGTAATTTAAATATCAATTAATGTAATTGTTTTAGTTTTTAAGTAATACAATTTTTAAAATATTTCAAAACAGTTTTTAAAAATCTTTCCCTGCGTTTATTTGCATCCCACAGCTCGCCAACCAACCACGACCAGCAGTAGATGCGCTCCGTCAGCAAACATCAGCACGCGAGCGAACCACCACCGATAGCAGCCACCGTACGGGACCGTACCGTCTCGGACCGCATAAACAAGGCCATCATCGACCCTCACCCGCCACGTCCTGTGTTGGCCGCAGTGCGCACGGAACCGTCCAACCACACCGGATACGATGGGATTGCACAAAAACTACTTCAAAGTTGGACAGAATGCTAGCAATCAGCTGTTCGGTTTGCCACCCGGTCAGGGTGGCCCGACACCACTGTCGATGCTCATTTCGCAAGGAGCAAAGTTTAACAGCAGTAAGTATGGGACATCCTGTTTGCAACATTTATGCAGGCAGCATTAAATACGAATTAATTTGTCATAAACCCCATCACTCAATCGCTTTTAATAAGAAGGAATATTCATTGAGAATATGTTCCTCAGCATGCTGCAAGGCGAGCGATAACGGTACGTTTAAAAATAGAAACGCTACAACAGTTAGGTCGCAAACCAACATTTGTTACGCTTCTCGATAGCGCGTGCGCATCGCTAAGGGAACAACGACGTACAGCATGGGAAGCGTACGGAAGACTACATGCAGATTCGTGCCTTAAACTTATGAGTAAGGAAAATTACGGGCCTTGGTGACGCTTGGCTCTGCCTACGAACGAACGGGTGCGGCCCTGGCCGTGCTCGGTAGGTTCTATTTTTGAAGAGGCACAGGTCGTCCTCGGGCTTGTCCTGCCTACTTTGCAGGATGCTCGAGAGTATTGCGATCTACCTCATTAACTGTTGCCAAAGAAATCAAACCTAGAGATCATATTAACAAACTTAATGCCATATCATGTTTATTATGATCTTCTCTGGGAGATGATAAACTACGAAGATCATCTACTAATATCTTAATATTGAAGACTGTGATTAATATATACAAGCTGAAGTTGGAGATATTGTAAACGTTTCATGCTTCACGATTCTTTTGAGAAGAGTTCTCATAGGAATGTTCATGCAAAAGTTGACTTTCAATAGATTGATAAATACTTTAAAACTCAAGACCTCATGTTTGTACGTAATCATGAAGCAATATAAATTTGTTAATAATTATGTGGATCCCTTTTTGTGTAATTGTCAA
>AXCM01005480.1:0-18932 GCA_000473375.1 Anopheles culicifacies | reverse complement strand
TCAGCTATCTAACATCCCCATTAACATGTGTAAGTGACACGACAAGTCGATGAGGTGTCTAAAAAGCGTACTGACAGTTATACCTTCTGGATGTTGCTTGTAAACCGGATGTCCTAAAGAATGTTTGATTTTAATGTAAATTAGCTTTTAATATCACCTTTGTCTCAGAAGCTACCCCTATAATAATACTGCATAAAACGTATAATTTGCCCAAGAGACTTTGCTGGACATCTTCTATGAATAATTCTAGACAACTAGATGTTCTCCTCGTTCCAACGAGATCACGACATCGTCGCTCCCTCCCAACATCCGGTTACAAGATAACCTTCAATTATAATCATCCCGATCATATTCTATCCTTTCAACAACCTGCGGCTGCAGTTCGGTTGCATACGCTCAGGTGCATACACCGTGTGTGCCTCACCATCAGCATCAGTACCATTCAGTTTTAATTGGTTTTCAGGATCACCGCAGCACCCAGAAGCGGCGGCATTTAGAAGCGAACTCGGAACGAACTCATCTATCCACTTCCTGTCTGCCGGGCATTCATCCAGCGAATCAAACGGTTGATTACTGACCCGTCCACGCCGCTCTTACCGACAGCCAACTCGCAACTGAAGCAAATAATGACCGCCCATCGGATGGATGAGGGAAAAGAAACAAGGCAAGTCTACTCCCTTCTTGCACTCGCTGCGCCCATTAGACGAACGATGCACGGGAACGGGTTGCACTCAGCGGGCTATTTCGCATGTCTTGACGATGTGATGTTTTTTTTTTTTTTGTTACATCGTACACCACCACCATAGGGCGGATAAATGAAAAGAAGAAAGTGCATGCATAGTTTTACTTTCTAGACATAAAAGCATACGCTTGTTCGTACATGGCGGCATAGAAGTGCACTGAGATGGTCCATCTTTTCTTTGGCGGTATGTACCCCGTCTGATGCCCCCCCGGGAAAGGCTGTTACGGATGGTTTTACGACTTCCGTTGCTGCTGGTGATCGGGATCGCGCGAAACACACATCCGGAGGCTACGGGCATCGTACGCCCGTGCGTAAATAATATGGTCAAGTTGCATAGCTTACTGCAGCCAGCGGCAAAACTGGGTCCGGTTCATCAAGGTGTACCCTATCTGATATGATATCGGACTATCGCACTGTACCGATCTAGCCTCTCGCGAACCAGTGCAGCATAAACCGGAAAAGGGATTAGTACAGCAGCAGCACACCTGACGGGAACCCCATAATGGTTACACGTGCGGCAAAAGCTGCACATCGGAAATCAGGGCAACTGGAAAAGTCTGCAGAGATGTCGAATAGGCACGTTCTTCCGTACCGAAACACGGCGTGACTGATGTATCAACAATCACCAGCTCCCATTGGAAAGCAAAACGCCTGGGAACGAGAAACATTCTCCCATCGGAAAATCCACCCACGCTACGTGAGCTAATCGCGTTTGATTTACAACCATAAACACAACCCAAACTACCCTCGGTGAATGGGTACTGTGATACTGTGCGACACGAAGAGCCCACACGCGGGTAAATTCTAAGCGGTCTTATCGTTTTCCGTTTCGATCCGTTTCCACCATGATGTTACGCATGAACGTACCGACGCACAACGAAACTGTGTGTGAAAGTTTGCCCTTCAGCAGCAGGGTGAACTTCGAAACGAAATCGAGAACCAAGGCCAATCGGCCACAAAAGAAGCAAAAACGGAAAGAATTTTAATTTCCGTTGCTCTGTGTGTTCCTTCTTTGCGCTGTTCCGCCGACGAAGACGGTGACGACCTTTAAGAACTGGGAGAACCCTACGATGATCCCATAATACGCCCAAGACCGAGAATCCGCTCACGGTAGCAATCAGAGGGAAATTTATTTCCAGTTTCAGGTAGTTCGGATCTGGATCCCACGTCGGCACGTCCGTCGGTTGAGGCATGTGGAAGGAAAGTTCATTGTAAGCCTCCGGAATGTCGCCCTCTTAATGAGCTAGAACAACCGGCACCTGGAGCAGGCCAAGGTATGGACTCGATCCTGGACGACATCCCTCCATCATTATCAGCTTCACCCTCTGGGTGATCTGCAAACCCGGTGATCGGCACGTACCCGAGATATCGTTTCCGCCGTTTTATATCACTACCTGCTCAGGAAATCAACTTCAACAGTGTGTGTCTGTCCCACGATTCTAATAGCTCTCGGGAGAGGTAAGAACTCTCGTAAAGCATGACCATGTTTTAACTTGAAGGATTTTGTAAACATTTGCATTATTTTCCCACAATATTCCAGCACTTCCAGTGTCCAATATATGACTCCGCACAGCAGGCGCACACCTAGAGACGATTGCAGTGCTGGGAACTCCCAAAAAACAGCAAATCCACCAGTATCTTCCGGTTAGTCATACACGCTAAAGACCCTGCCACAGTGTTGAGTCACGTAACGCTTATCGATTTAGCAGACCACAACAGGGTGAATCAATGCTCTGTGAGGTGGTCTAAGCCTAGCGATATGAAAAAGATATATATGCTGCACCATTATTATGTTGGATTTCGTATTACCTGGTGACGAAATACCTGGTGACTCACCGGAAGGAATGGTAACTTTCGTAGTACAAGAGTCACGAACACCCCGTTTTGAAGACGGTGGCTACCCGATACTGCAGCTTTATCCATTTAGCACATCGTGACGCTGACACGACTGGAGCAGAGTGTGCTCATTTTGACAGATTGTGTATTGTGTCAAAATTGCTTGTCTGACCAAGTTACCCGTAATCGTTGGGCCATCTTCAATTTTGAGAACAATTGAATCCTCTAGCTCCTCGCACGAAACCATCGGATACGTTCTGTTGCGAAGCGTAACAAAGTAAAACTAAATACGAAAAGATCAACTTCCGTCCCGATTTCTTGATTGACCCCAAAAGCTTACACCAAAGGACGAGGGAGAGGCGGTGTAGAATGGTAACCGAGCAGCTGAGGTAACCTTAATCTATCATCCATCACGCAATAGCGTTTTTTGTGCGATTTCTTGGAGACCTTTAGTGAGGTTTACGTTTTTTTTTTTTGCAATTTCGCAGAGGCTTCGTCGCTAGAGCGTGCTGCACAAACAAAAGCTCCCACACGTTGCCGAATCTTCACGCTCGGTTCATCTCGAGGTGGCAACATGTTGGGCACGACCGATCTACAAAGCTCACGCCATCAACACCCAATCGGCCAACCACTTTCAAGGGCATCAGATATGGTTTGGAGCTTTTTTTTTTCTTTCTTCCATTCCTTACCAACGCTCTTCATGACCGTGTTCCTTGGCCTTCAACCACAAAAACGGAGCCCACCAGATTGTTGCGGCTGCTGCTGCTGTTCGGAGTATGGATTTAATTTAATTAGGAGAAAATGAGCGAATCATCGAGCTGACCGTGAGGATGCGCACTGCCACAAGGTGGGTATGTTCGTTGACCACAGTGTCGTGCGAGAGTCGGGCGGGTATTAGAAACTCATGGCATTTCCGTCGAAAGAGATTGATTGCATTGGTTGCGGTTGTGGAGGTGATGATGATGGTAGATGATTGGCCGGACAATGCGCTTTATCTTCAACCATCGAACCCGCCAGCCACCGACCAGTGCCGCCCCGGATGCTATTAGCTACGGGTCGCGATTGCTTTGATAGGAGGTTTTCTACTCCGGCCTCTGACTGCTAGGTCTGCGTAAATTGATTCCAAAGCGTTGGCCATAGCTTCGAAAATAGTCAAACCTGCCTACCTAATCAGTCCTTCAAAAAGGGCTTTGTTGGACTTAAATGTCCCATTAAGAGAAGCCGATCATCGCTCGCTTAAGAATATCGAAGAGGCTTTTTATTGATGCATAGAGATCCACGCCTGTGTGTCCACACCATTCAAGCCAGCTCATCTCGATCTCGAGGTATGAATATTAATTTATCGGCGTAATAAAACCTTAAATTAATGACAAACGGAAAGACACACAATTCCTCGCTGCTGTTGTTCGATAAGGCGAAGACCTACGCGATCGTCTATCGAAGTGTTTGGTGTTGGAACGTTCGTAAAATCACACAAAATCCCAATGCCGACCAAAGTTACCGAAAAGGCGAGTCATGTAGGCGCCGCGGCCTAATAATTGGAAAGCCTTCTTTTATCATTTTTGTTGTTCTTTCTTTGCTTGCTCTACCAGTGTTAACTTCTCACGTCGACTGTTCGCCTGTGAGGTAGTAGTTGCGTAATCAATTTCAATAACAAACGGCATATCATGACAAACAAGGCAGCGTGAAATGTTGATTTGGTTTTGAGTATTTTTTTTTTTTGCTCTTTTAGGTTTGTAATCGTCCATAGGAAGATGTCCCCAATTTCCATGCAAACAAGAGCGAGCGAACGGAAAACATGGAAACTTACTCAAAGGATGGCATGAACGCTTCTTTATGCATATCGCTTTACTGCAGGCAGATAACGATCGGCGTCCGAAACCGGGAGGTCTCGCGAAACAAGACAGTTCATACCGGGATTTGGCTCATACCCAACGTAGAGAAGCCCTCCCGGGATGTGCTTTATTCACGCCAAATTGAGACTCATTAGCATAACTCGAACCACGAAGCGGCGATCGATTGGAGCAAACGTCCAAACAAACGCACTTCCCACGTCACGCTGACACGGAGTGTGAAGGAAATATACACATCACAGGCGTATGGCGGGTTTGATTTTCCACAAACGGAGCAATCATTTTCACCTACAAAAAGTCGATTATCAAAACCGACGGAGAGAGGAGGCCAGATTAAGCTAACGGGTGTTTTATTACTTTCTTATGATTGAAAGATTTTTCTCTTCTCAACTCGATCTGCCATTGTAGCTCCGAACACGCGCCACCTATGTAGATGTTTTAATTTTTTTGCTTCCCTTCCATTAACCCAAAACCCACCGGGTATTGGGAGTTAATCAAATTTTGAGAAGCGTGCGCAGAATTTTCATGATTCATTAGCAGTGGTCGGTTACCGATTAACCACTACTCACACGGCTCGGCTCGTGCATATACTATTCATTCAAACAACGAACAAAGCAAATTGGCCGAAAAAAAATTGCTTAGCCGCGTTCGAAGATCTTATCCCGGGTGAACGTTTGTTAGCGTTTTTTTTTTTTAGTTTTGCCCTTCCAACACCTGTTCCCTCACCTCTCCCACTTCATTTCAATACACACACGCGTAACTCTTTTGCAAAAAGGGTATAATTAATTTCTAACCACCGTCCATCCAACGGTTAGGATTGATGTTGAAGAACAGTGTAAAGGGAGATCTCGTAAAGCATGTTTTACCTTTTCTAGACCTCACTAGTTCCAACGATTTTACCATTCGTGGCACACGGTACAACCACGAGCGACATGGACACAACCAAAAGGCGAAACCGGTCCTCCCTAACACAGCCTACGATACCGCGGGCAGCGCGTATATAAATAAGCTGCTGACGATGGTGACACATAGTTGTAAGCTTGTATTTTTTTTCCTTTCATTCTTCTTTCTATTAAATACAAAAGTTGACAAATTTAAAAACATCCCCCCGGGGGCATGACCACCACCACCACGTGGTTCGCTCTCTTCACGACTAATTTACACCAACCTCAATAATGGCCGCGATCACAACAAGACGCGATCGAGCGGGCCCGCTAGTAGTAGCAGATCGTGGCCGAGGGTTGAATTAATTTTCCTCAATGAAACTCGGCCAATCCTAGGGCATGAATGAATGGCCGGGTGACGACAACAAAGATGATGTTGGGTTGTATGGTGGAGCGCACCCGTGCGTGACGTGAGTGAAACTGAATGGAATGGGTCGCTATGGCTAAGTCTCCCTAGATTCCCCATATTCGCCCAAACGTTAGACGACTTCCGTAACGGCAGCGACCTACACACATCTTGGTTTCATCGGTTTATCGTAATAGGCAACCGGCAACGATCACCGTTCCCTCTATCGCGCAAGATAAGTTAATTTGTAATGGCCTATTTCTTCACGCAAGCTTAGTTGCTTTTATCTACAACGGTGGAGGATGCTTTGTATGAGGTGTCAAAACTTGAATGACCCTTCCCGAGTTTGGAGGTTTGCAAAGATGACGCGCCTTGAAATGGGTGGATTAATTTGATTAAAGTCTTTGTCTCCTGTGTAACCATTAGTTGTGAATAAAACAAAAGAATAGGTGTCAATGGTGATTAGGTTGATTAGTTTCGCTTTAACCGTTTTAGCTCATAGATGGCGCTGCTGGTGACGCATTACGCAAACCTTTCCCACATCTTCAAGCATTCAGGAAGTTCCGTAATATCCCATAACGGGTAATTGGAATTTCAGAGACAGACTCAGCTATCAGATCTCTACCGCTTTGCCCTTTATCAAACAAAGCAAGTGTAATCTTTCTATGGACATAAATAACTGTCCCATTACCATTGCCTACGAGCAGTCCGCACTTCCAAGGACTCGATCACGTATCGGTTGTCTGTAAAGAACCGAAGCCTTTTGAGATGTTTCTACAGCAAAAACAATCACCACAAGACACCCATCCAGGAAGTTCAAACCGATAATGGTTGCGTACACCGCACACACCATCCCACAACGCTCTTTGTTGCGTGCGCAACTTGTTTCGGTGCTCCTGCCTTCACCTCCTCTCTGTTTATATCTTCCACGCAAACTGACCCAAGAAGTCGGTCTGCCCTCCATCCCACTGAAGACATCTCCCAAACACGATATCTGCTTATTTCGGGGTCAAGTATAAATAAACAGCGACGCATCTGGTTCCATCATTAACAGTTAGGATCTTTGTGCTGTCCATCGCACACACTCACACAGACGTATCGCAAACGAGAAGACCTTAAGAGGCATCTTGCAAACGTATTACACTACCTCCTTGGTACACTTGCTGTACAACAACCCGAATATCGCCCACGGGACAATAAAGATAAAGGGCCCTCTTTACGCTATCAGTTTCGTCGTCGAGGTCTGGGCTGATGATCACGCTCAATAAGGTTTTGACCCAAGTACCCTTCGGTATCTTCAAACCCTGCCATGAGGCGGCCTTCATCAAATGAGCTTCTGATTCGACAAATACACCGCATCGGGATGGGAAATGTTTATTGGGATAAGTTTCTTCCGGTGTGTACGCACATGTTCAAACGTTTGGAACTACTGTAATCGTGATTTGTTCCTCACTTCCGGCTATGATTGGGACGGTAATCTGAGTCATGTTACTCACGGGCGCATCATAAATGATGCTGGACCACACCGGGTATCACCCAAACAAACGATAAACCAAAGCAAACGGTATTACCACCTTGTGCTATATTGCAGATAATGGGATATGATTGCGATCATGAACAAAGCGATGTAATAGTATTTTTGCTACAAGAAGCCATCGCTTTGAAGCGGCAAACTTAATATTTCCACGTGCAGGCCTTAGGATGAAGGGCCTTGTTTACAACATTAGTTTTAAGAATGAAAAGAATTTCTTGCAGCTATTCTTAGACTTACAGCCAAACAATCCCATATCTGTTGTCAGTAGTTAGCATCACGTATGCACTACGAAACCTCTCAAGAGCTCATAAACTCTGTTTTGCTGCAAAGTACGCAAACGGGTATATAAAGTAACATACATTATTGTGCAAATTTGTTTAGATTTCGCACGATCGACCCCTTTTGTGGGCCCGGTTTCTGTTTGTGCCAATGAACCAAAGCAGCAGCGTTTGGCACGCGTGGCATTACTCCGTCTCGTGACGCACGAAACGTCCTACTGTATTCCCTTCAGTTCTGACCCACCGAAAGAGATCTTCTTGTGTGCTCCTAGATAAGGTATCTACCGCGAGTGCAAATCGTTTGTAGCACCTCCGCAGACAACCGGCGTGTCAGGGCGTTGTTCAACCTTCAGTGATCCTATCCGGCCGATCGGATCTGTACGATCGATTTACTTTCCTGTAATTAGGTGCTAAAAATTCGACATCACAACCTCTTCGGGCACATGTTTTCGCCTACGGTCACGCACACTGCCCTTCCAATTTTCCAATAAAACCGTACCGATCGCTTTTCTCACCGGCTAATGGCGTGTAGTCGACACAAAACGTTCTGCTGTGCTTTATGTAACGCACAAACATTTAAACGCTTTGTATTATATCCTCTCGGCCGTCCATAAAACGCTGCACCGGTCAGACACTGTCGGACGGCACGAAACACACCACTTACAGCATAATAGTTTTGCGAATTTAATTACAATCCATGTAAACGCGTTACGTATTTCTAACGCTGCAAAGGTTGAAGAAAACTAAAATTATACCCAATTCACATCAACAGCGGCACACAATTTTCCGCCCAAGGAAATGATTTCCCCTTTAATTGTAGTGCGCACCCGCAACACGCTGTTCGTCAACAGATTGTTGTCCATCGTCGCGCGCGCCACTGTTTATCGGGTCTCGGGCCCTCACCAAAGATTACGAGCGCTTCCAACTCGAGTACTTTTGCTTTCCCTGTGCCAAAAATCGATTACTTCCGCTATGCGCAAAGCGAGAAGCTAAACTCATCAACTGAGGTTGGGATGAATGAAGATTTCCATTTTTTTTTTCCTGGAGCATGTTATAAACAAATCCACAAACCACTGATCGTGCCACCACTTGAACTCTTCCGTATTTGGATGATTTTGTTGCTTTGGACGAGTTTTCATCTTGTGTGATGCATCACATCTCGACGTCCTCAAGTGGTTCCCGTGTGTAGTCCAATATCTGTGTGCGTGTTTGACCCAAAACGGAAGACTCGGGAGTGTCTTCTTTCTACACCTAAGGCATACATCCGATTGCACAACGGCAACAAATTTCTCCGAAATGATATTCTCCTCTCGAGCTAAATCTGCGGCTAACCTTCGATGATCGCGATGATGAGGTTTGCGCTGCATGCTGTCATTAATTAAATCCTTCACGAGCACCTCTACGCGCCTCCTCCGGTGACGATGAGAAGTTGTGTTTCGATATTTTACACAAAATGGTTACTATCTCTTGATTTCGTTTCAAAACGGCATGCGCACACACGAAGTTCACGCGCGTTCGCTAATTTAATTCGGACGAATTACATCACTAAGCGGCACTGTTTGGTTTGTATCCAAGTCCAATCCCCTGTTCCTAAATGACCTAAAATCCGATCAAATGCTGTTTGCACCCTATCCCTACGGATTTGTGGGACTCCCCGATGGGATGCAATTTTGTTTCCGAACACCACCCGCAGCGAAACGGGGTTTAGATTGAGCTGAAGCTTAAACGCAACACCCTAACGCACACCACTTCAAACGTCCGATCAATCGTACACTTACGTAAATACATCCCGAAGCATTATGGACAACTATGGGCTTGTATTTTGGACAACATCACTAATACTTTCTGCCACCAATGTGGCAGCTGTAATGAAAACAGCTTGTCAAATTTAGTGTTTTTGTGTGGCCATTATCTGCGGCCACTACAAATCGCTTGCCGGTATTGAGATGCGTACTTTTTCACCACGACTTCCAGTAGCAACGGTTGTAGAAAGCACCACAGATAAACAGAAGCAAAGTTTACTTCTTCAAGCACCATCCATTGCTGTGGCGTTAGAGCATCCGAAAAGCCGTAAATTACGAAGTAAACACGCACACCGGAAATGGTTTCTATTCACCGCAACGGACCCGTTTATCGAAACACATCGGCGCAAGATTGCAAACTAATCATTTACATGTCGAACGCTTCGGGCTTTCCACGGGGTCATCGTTTTGTGCCTCCTCCGCAAAGAGTGAAATCGTGTAGCAATTATGCATTCGTTTGACCAAATCAAGCCTTCTGAGCACGTTCAAACGGTGAAAGTAAGATCTTGGGAATTGCTTTTCAAAACCTACCAACCCGCTTCAATATTCTAACCACGGCTAAAAGCAACCTGTTCCGACTCTAGAAGCTCTCGCCGCCATTCGATCAGGAAACCTGTTACGCCGAAACGTACCACGCATCGGACAGTCGGATATGGCAGTGTCGCATAAACTTACGCCACCACTATTCCGGCGCAGGCTTCGCACCGAAGTCAATATGAGTTTAGCCCCCTTGCCCTTGGGGACACGATCGCATGATGGGTCCGGGAGAATAATCGTGCATCGTCCGTGAAGTTCCCACGCATCCACCTACTGCTGCAGCACTCCAATATGGGACTGTCGACTGTCTGGTGTCGGCAAAGATGGTCCTTGGGATGGGTCCCTTGTCTTACCTGTAAGAGGAGAGAGATCGAGAGAGGAGAAAAGAAAGAGATTAGTACGAACGTGAAGTGACAGTTGGTTACCAGCGCCATGATATAGGAGAATGAGCGTAGGTGGCTTAGTTGTCCGCTTCTCCCCAAATTTCCTCAAAGTCTTGGACTAGTAGAGTTACTAACGAAAAGGACATGTCCAAGAACTCACTCGTGACTCAATGGAGAAGCAGCGGCTTGTGTGTCTGTGAGTCATCAAAGCCACGTCTTCCATTCAATTATGCTACCTTTTTGGGTCGTCGTGGACGAGATTAAATAAATCTCAATGTTTAAAATACTACCAAATAATTCTTAGAAATTATCGTATATTTGCAGAACTAGGCGATTACTCAATGCTCATTTCAGGAAGCATTATAAATTCCTCTTAACTCATCTTCATTTGAAACAGCATTTTACGATTTTTTTTTTGTATGTTACCGAAAATAAATTTAATTATTTTTATTTTTAGAACATGCCATCGCTGCGTACATGTCGACCCGGGCCAACGACTTCCCCTGCTATTAGTCTATTATTTCCAGTCAATGCGTAGCACAAAACAAAAAACCCTTAAACATACCAAATGCGATACGCTACGTTGGTAAAACACACAAAAACTCGAACCATTTAATTCATCACCTCGCTATATAACGGAAGCCGGGCAATGCAACGGCCTCCATTAAAGTTTTGTTCCAGGTTCTCGCAGAATCTCTGGTAAATCTGTAACCGAAAATTAACAGCGAACTTCAAACTCAAAAAAAACCCCAATACAACAAAACGTATTAGTCATGCTGAGGGAGCAGGCTAAAGAAAGGGAACAAGAAGCACACGGTGGCCGGCCGAGATCGTGGAACGAGAAACAATGCGCGAAGGAAAGCGAAATTAAAAATCGTGATCACGCATAACCCAGAAGAATTACGCTTCGAAAGCTGTGGCACGATGCTTGAAAAACGTTGCAAAGAACGCTTTGCCGGGAGCTTAATTCGATGGCCACCACCAGAGTGGCCACAGATTGGAAGGCGCATGTTTCGTAGTTCCTACTGCTGCTTTGCATACCCCGGGCGCTAGAGAAGGTTGGGCTAATAATTGCTGTATAAAGAACGAACGCACGAAAAGTTGCGACTCACCTCCGCGTGCGAGTTTGGCGATGATCTACATTTGCAGGCACTGTTGCTGTACGTATGTAGAACCTGGTGTAAGAACATTCAAAAGTGCCTACTTAGGTGCAAAGCGAAAACGAACGTCGAAGGTTGCTGCAGCAACCCTCTGAGTAACCGTAGAGACTAAATCGCATTCTACTGATGGACTATCATTAAAATGAAGGAGAGCCGTATCTTACGCGACGGAAATCGACCAGCGAGTCCATGAAATCAAAAACACAAATTGCCTTTTCATCGGCACCTTCAAACCAAAACCGATGCATTATTTGTTCTACTCGCCCGTTCTCTCATTATTCTAGCGACGATGGTCAACGATCGCCATCCTCATTCGAATCTGGATGATCACTTCCAAAAAGATACACACCTCAAATATCCCCGACCACAAACTATCTCCTGTTACGGGGGGTTTTTATTTGGAGCGTCGAACCCAACACTGTGTCCAATTGGTGGTTTGGCCAGACTTCCTGTCCGCCTCTCAGCATCAGCTCCAAAAAACCGAGCGCACCAAGTGATTGTTTGCGCAAGTACAACCACAACGCCCCAACCGCAGATTTCCGCCTTTTCAAATGTACTGCCTCTGCGATATTTCGGTAATCTGACACCTATCCCATTCTATCTGTCTGTCTGCATTACTGCAACCGGCATCTGGGAATGCTCTCCAGTGCTTTAGACTGGGAGCTGGAAGTTACTAGCTTATCGTCAGAGACAACAGCGGTTTTCGTAACTTCCTCCTATTCTCCCAGCCTGTTGGGGAACTCTTTTCAAATTCTGAAGAGCTTGGGAGGAGATATTGACCACATCCCGAGAAACTGCGTGATGCTCAGAACAGCGGAACGGGTTTTGAATAACGTTGCATATAAATATACAACACGGGCAGCATTACCCACCCCTCGGTGCAGAACACCATTCCATTCTATCCCCTGCAAAAGCTCACACTTTGGGGTCTTCTTTTACCTATGCCCCGGGCCAAAGGTTCATCCTGTCTGGGATTCGCTCGCGTCTGATGTGATACGCTTGAGAACGCACCCCGGATATACAGCGATACGGAACGTAGCAGCAGCGTGGGTACTACAGGCAGGAAGAAACAAAAACGATAACCCCATGAGACCCTTTTTCCGGCCCGTTTGAGTAGCTTTTCCCTGGTGACTTTCGACGGTCAGTGACACACGAGTGCTTCACTTGCTCTTTCCACACAGGGACATCGTGCTAATTGAAATGTTCAAGCTGAGAACAAGCACTAGAACACGTCCCCACGTGCAAGCCGCGAGGTTTGGCTATAAAGAACCGGAAGCGGATCAGTAAATTTTCCTAGCGGGCTATATATTCGTGCATTAACCGACAGATCCTAATGAGACCGCGCACACATACGATCCTCCTTCTTCTGCTCCGCAAGTAAGCTGAAAAACTCGTAAAATGTGTCATTAAACGTTAAACACCAACAAAGCAAACATTCCATTCGCACAAATGAACACTTCTTTCAATTACGGACGGATTAAATGCCTCCCTAATTGCAAGACGCCAAGTGTCGTGTCAATCGTTAACGAAAGTAGTGTTGATGCGTGCCACTGTGCTTAATTCCGATAGCGTTCAATTAAATAATTGCTTTCGAGCGATCCGCCGGATCGGGCAGCACATTCTGATCTCGTTTATGATCATTATTTCATCTTTTTGATAAGATTATGATAGTTGTTCTCAAAATCGAAACCCGGAGGGGGGGTTGGAATAATTCATAAGCCTCAACTGTCCCCCGACCGCAACAAGGTAGCGAAACATGGGCCATTGTAAATTGGAAGATTTTCTCACTAACTTCAAAGTTCCAAAACAGAACGAATCTTTCCACTAAGTTCATTAGCCGATACGACGGACAAGAATTGTGAAAGAAATTTCCCAGCTCCCACTGTCCAAATAAATGCGGATTTTCTCTCTTCTCCACACTTTAGCTGCTTGTGTGAAGTGGGAACAAACTCCAACGAAATGCACCCTCCATCCATCCTAAAATCAACTGTTCGCATAAATACACCACAACCCCATATCCCCAACAACACCCCAATTTAGCTGCATTTTCGTGGCCCAACTTAACTAATTCTCTAATTTACGAGCATACACATACACTGTGCTCCATGGCCATTGGTTCTTCTTCCACTTCGTGCATTATGCATTAAGCAAAGAACAAACCCTTTCTTTCTCTTCTAAAAAAAAATAAAAAAAAGTGCACGAGAAACCGCTCAATGCAACAGAAAAATAAATCCTCCCGGTTCGCTTATTTCGAAACACAGCGTACCGTCTCTGGCCACTCGCATGTTGATGACGATACGGTTGCACTCGCCCAGTGCATTTACGAAGGCGAATGCCGAAAATAGACGGCTTTTGCCCTTAGCCCCTGGACCGGACCATGCTGCATGGTCGGTGCGCTTCAGCTGTAGTGTGAAATTTAATTTGCTACTGCTTTCAAGACGCTACCATCGCCGTTCTCACCCGGAGATTGGATCGGAGACTGGATGTTTAAAATTTCCAGCAGAAGTGCATACAGGGGAAAGAGGCAATAGGGAGGGAAAAGTGTAGCAAGTGAGTGATTTTTCCACCATTTCTATGCTTATCAAAACACACCCGCGCAATATCCCGTTACCGAGTGACGTCCATTTGTAGAGAGAGAGTGCACACTAAGGGGTTAGATCTCTGCCCCAAGTTACCGCTTTCATTAACTGAACAGAAACAGGCTGCTACCGAAAGTACGGTTAAACCTGAAATAACATCCAACATCGAAAGAAGAAATGAAGGAAAGATAGAGAAAAATTCTAACCGTACGATCAGTCTCGTCGGGCAGATCTACCGAAAAACCGTCGAATAAAATATCGAATTTCAGATGGCTCGTCATTCCTGGGCAACTCCCGAGCTAATACTGGTGGCAGTTGTGTGCCGTACGCCGAGAGACGGCATGTCTGTAACCAGCTTCCAAATCCATATTGAGGGATTTGCCTGGCTTACAAGACTCTCTAGAACCGCGCTAGACATCGTCTGTAGCAACTGGGCAGGAATTTCAAATATCTCAATATGATAAATTCCAACGTGCCGACAAATCAAGACAATCCCCGCGTTGGATGGTTGGTTACCGCTTTTTTCGCTTGTTTTAAGCCGCTTGGTACAACCATACAGCGGTGACCCATGATTTATGGTGCATTGGAATGGAACTCCGAAAATGTCCATATACAAGGATTAGAGCTAGCGATGCATGGTCTATTTCTACTGATCGAGTAGTATCTGGTAGATGGCAATTCAACGACAGAACCGATAGAATAGGAATAATGTCAATTTACTAGAAGAAAATATCACCAAAATCACCTGTCAATGAGGACACTAAGAAGAGTTGAGACTTGAGAGTAGAAGTCATCTCTCAGTAGCGGCTGTACATGGCGAGTATGTGAGGAAAGGTGATCATTACGAGCATGTAATAACGGTTGTCAAGTTCTAACACCTCGTTCTTTGGGTTATAACTCTCTTTCTCGCTCTCTGCCTCAGGAAGATAATTGATGACAGCCGCTAAAACGCTTACTTCAACATCTCTGCTTGGACCATTTATTCCACACTGGTTTCACAGTAACGGACCAACGCTTCGTCACATCTCGTACTTGGTACATTATTGGTAATTATTAATATTTCTCCCGCCATTTCGAAACTCCACTCACACACTCGCGTTACTTGAGATATTCATCCGTAGCTCACCTTCGGTAAAGCTTCTCGTTATCCAACGTGCGGGCACTATCAACAGCAGAAAGAAACCCTATAAAGTACCGTACACTTTAAAAGCCACCGAGAGTCAGAGAGAGAGAGATGTTCTTCAAGTAAATTATTAACCGATCGCCGTTGATTTCTTCACTTCGCGTAGTTTGGGGTGTGTTTTTTTTTTTTGCTTCTCCTGCCTTAATCTTTCATGGTCAGATCGGGCACTAATTCAACCGAGGTGTTAAATGCTAACATCTTCAGAAGCGTGCGCCGTTTTGCGAAAAAGCATACTCATTATTATTATACTCGTTTCGCGGGGTATCTCTCTCTCTTCATCTCGTAGTCAGTAGTGTTGAACAAATAGACATTTATTTTGCTATCCATTTGGACGCCAAGCGAGGTTCAAAATATGTATGCCAATGTACCGTGCACTATGGCATTCCTTAGTTTTGAATACGTGTTTAATGCACCACACAGCTCGTAACACGTAACGTAACATCGGGGGTCAGCTTTTTTCGTAATATTTTCATTACAATCGCAAAGGATGAAATACAAAAAAAAACACCCCGACGAGAGTTAATGGCTGACGCACGCAAATGGAGCCGCCGCTCATCTTCCGTAGCCGGAATACGTGCAAGATGCGATGAGTGAAATGATTTGCACACGAAAATCTAATGAATGTCGAGTGGTACCTGCTACTTGAGGCACGATTATCTGCATCTAGCACATCTAGCTGAGCGAAAGATGGAGTGTAGGCAATAAAAAAAACCTGAACGCTGCGCTTGAAAATTACTCAAAATGGTCTTACTTCACCTATGGCCCCCGGTCCAAGCCAATAGGGAACAGTTGCCATTTGTTGAAAGCCGCTGAAAGCTAACAATAATTATATCGCCACATAATACAAGTGCCTCGTTACGTACTGTTACTTTAACTGTGTATCGCCAAAATCTTAACCAAATATATAATCTCACCGCAACTGACCGTGTATGGTTACACAATACCCTTACTCTGTCCTTCATCACGCTTAGGGAGTCCTTAATTTTTGCCAATTATAACTCAAATTGGGAACCATCTTAGGAATGGTTCCCATACCCTAGCATCTTCCTATCCACCAGCGCTCCTCTAAGATTCTTCTGCAAACCCTAGAACAAACAAAAGAATTACAAAAAGGACGACCAGGCTGCCAGGTGTGTCTAAGGGGCAGGTAGAAAGATGCAGGCAATTTGAAGCTTCATGCAAAATTTTGAAGAAAAATAAACCCAAACAGCTGACAATTATGTTCTCGTTTTTGTGTTGAACAGTAAACTCAAATGTGGAAATAATATCATTTCACGCATTCCATAATTAAACTAAATGGCGACGATGTGTCCCACAAATATTGGGACCTTCCTTAAGCTAACCACACATATCTCAACCGTATACGCTCATTTTACTTGGTGGCTTGTCATCCCACACTTGAAGTTAATTGTTCACGCAAGATGAAGCCGAATCCACTTCAGATTAGGAAGGAAAAATGTCTTTCCCAGTGAATAGTTGCCCAATTTTCGACGGCACAAATCAACGCACTCTCCCGGACAACCGTGAAGAGCGAACCGGAATATAGCGTGGCATAGAGACCCTGAGGTTCACCCTCTAAGATGACACAACGCGGGGAAGCTGGTGTAACGCGCCAACTGTGACACAAAGAAAGCCTTCTCGCGGGTCCACGGGAAATCAGAAAACGTACCTACAAAGCCCTACAACACAGCCACTTCACCCAAAACGTTCAACTCCAACCCTAAACGCAACCATTCTGCTGGTGAGCAATGCGTTACACGCGTTACGTTCCAAACCGTTTCGTTCCGGTAAGGCGTTACGCGGCTTGGTTTTGAAGCAATAAAGCAAAAAAAGAAACCCAACATCCGAAGGGACAGGAGGGCCGGGCGGGAAACGGAAAACTAGTGTTAGAGTGAGATGGGCGAAAATAAGAGCGAGAAGCAAAATATTTTGAAAAGAATAAACGAGAAAGAAACTGTCAACATGCAAGAGCAAACGGAAAGAGATGAAACCCAAAGTTGCCAAACCGGTTTAAAGTCTGTTTTCTTCACGGTGCGTCATTCTTCCGCTTCTTCTTCGCTACGCTCCCTTCTGCGCCTGTAACCACTTGCTGCAGCGTGGGTCAACACACACACACAGCAGAACGATCAGTGTGCGGTTGATCCACGTACTCTTTCTTACTAACCGATCTTAATGTTTACGCCGCTGTGTGCTTGGGTCAGCGAAAACATACAAATCATGCATCACGTACACATGCACAGTAAAGTATGCTTTCCCTCCGCACACAAACACATGCGCGTGGCAATACAACGGCAAGCTTACCAGCATAGACCTCGCATAATAAGACGCCAACCGTACGTTTTCTTCTCTTATGCTTTATCCACAATTCTACTATTCGATTTGGGTTTTCTTCGTCTCCCGTTTCCATGCTGTCGTTGTCCTGTTTTATGTTTTCTCCCCTCATCTTCCACACCCTTCCCGTAGATCACTCCCACACACCTTTTCTTTACTCCCTTTTTAAAGCTGTACGATCGTGGACTGGAAGCTGTATCGCAACAAAGCAAAGAAGTCTCAAACGCGAGATCACATTGAAAGTTGACAACGACGCTAAGCGATGAAGTTGCTCTGCTTCAACATTACGTTCCTTCGTTGTGCCAGAATATGGAACATCCTTTTCCAAATGCACTGGGTCAACGAAGAACACACTAGGAATGGCAGCACACAGGGTAACCGAAAAATGGATCGTTATCTTGCATTTACATCCGTAAATCATACACACGTACCATCTTCAGATGGTTACACTTGAGGCACGGCGGCTGTAAAACCCGCAAGGAGGACATCATTTTATGTCTTCCTTCCAACGAGGGTGTGTGTTCAGAGAATATCCATAAGGCTCGCAAAGGGTCATCTCAAAAGCATGACAAATGCTGCGTCCATTTCCACTTTGTACGTCGAAGGTTCTTGTTTTTGGAGACAGAGAATGAAAATGTCGCCTCACTGCCACCACATCCCAAAGGTCTCCGACTGGACACGAGAGGTTTCTCCAAGAAAATCCCAGCTGCTGCCGTAGGAACCTCTTGTCTAGGTCGACAAGATCTGGCGACAGGAGATAACGCTCAGAATAGCCATTAATTAATGTCAGGTGTACACAGATCAACAAAAAAAAACCCTCAAACATTCGTCCCTGATGCTACTTCTTCACGACGACATCATTCAAAATTGTCCCAGAGCTCAGGAAACTTTAAAGAAACCCGGAAAAGGGCTTCATTTGTGTTTAAAATAATTGGAAGTAATAATTCGTAAAGAGCTTGGTTATTCTCGAGGATCTCTCTCTTATGTCAAAAAGCTTGGTGAGTAGAAAACTGGAAGAGTTGATCTAAATGATGTACCATTTCCTGGCTATTGGAAGCCTTACATCGCGCAGAGGAAAACCTCAAACTTTTGGGCAAAAACGTCCAAACGTACCCCGGAGGTATAAAATATCGATCATCTTCCACCATCAACCCTTATTGCACACCCGAAAAGCCACAGTAGTAAAATAACAATAATGACTATTTTCCTGACGATTATACACTCCATCCTGTCTTGGTTGTACGTTTCGACCATCTTACCATGCGCTGCATTAACCACCTCGGCGCGGCGAATGGAAGGATCCAACACCAAGAGACACACCCTCTCCAAGAAAGGAAGTGGCAATCTTTTTCGGTGCTGTGGCTGCAAGATTTGGATTAAGATTTTAATTTAACGCTCGAGCGCAGTGAACGATCCAAAACGGA
>AXCM01005473.1:0-17725 GCA_000473375.1 Anopheles culicifacies | reverse complement strand
CACCAGGTGTTGAAGGCATCAATCAAAGTGGTTCCGCGGTGACACGTGTCAGTGTCGGAGTGTGGAGCGGACTGCATTGGGACTTCCGCACCGTACACACACACACACACACGCGCACGGTGCTCTCGGACAACTCGCGTGACGTGAGCGGTGAAGTAAAGTGCGTGTGAAGGAAATAAAATAACAAAAGCAACCCCTCCACTAAACAAAGCGTACGCGGATCCGTAAAGAGGACGCAGAAGTAACGAAAGGAACGCCAGGATCGTTAACACCAACCAACAACAGGTAAGCGTACAACCAATTCCCCAACACTCGGTGGTGGTGTAATTTTAGAAACTCCCTCCCGCCTTCGCGTCCTTCGACGGCTGTCAACCGCAAGTCAAAGGATCTCCGTAAAACCTGACCCTTTAGGACCGAAACATTTGATTACCACTAAACCAAACCGCGAGGCTGAAGTTGCAAAACTAGCCGAAAGAAAAACCGCCTAACTCAACAATCAAATACAACTGAGATAAAGGACCTCAAGGAAAGCTCCAGGAATCCAAGAGTTTGCCGATATACTTCTACCCAGGCGTGTCAGTGTGTGTGATTTTAATTCGCATTTTGCCGCTGTCGAACATTAGTATACCATGCCAAAGCACAAAGCAAATGACTCGCTCAACCCGCTCGCCTACACTAATCGATCTGACAGTGTACAGTGGTAGTAGCTTTTCATTTTCAAGCTCTGTGTTAGTGTGTA
Organism: Anopheles culicifacies; assembly: GCA_000473375.1. Classification (NCBI taxonomy): domain Eukaryota; kingdom Metazoa; phylum Arthropoda; class Insecta; order Diptera; family Culicidae; genus Anopheles; species Anopheles culicifacies. The sequence goes on along the minus strand of AXCM01005473.1, from coordinate 16,986 downwards.
TCGTACATGCTCAATCCAATCGCCCATGTGCTTTGGTACGGTAAAATGCTAATACCTTTTGCTTGGCGAGTTAATCTGATTGTGAATTATTTTGCACCACCGTCCTTGTAGCGGGTGATTTTAATAATTAAAAAAGAAAAGAAAAGGAAACACGAAACAATCTTGACATAAACCACCCCATCGGAGGGTTAGTCGCCCCATCTGGGTTTGGTTGTTTTTTTGTTTGGTGTGTTACTGAAGGTTATAATTAGCACTTTGCGGCAGCTATATAGTTCAATACAGTCTGATTATTATGGTTTTGTGTTTTTAGCTAAAAGAGTGAACGCTCTCCTGCTGCCACGCTGCCTGCAGCACCCCATAATGGAGGAACATAAATACTGTCCTAATGCGTGCGGTTTCCATTCGTATATGTTTAATTTGATCCTTAATGCAAGCTAATGGCTTAATGTTGCCTGCTCTCTCTCTCTCGCTAACCACACCGTTCAGTGTTGGATGTTTAAGGTTTTTTTCCTTCTTCTTCTTCTTCTTCTTCTTCTTCATTCGCCATCCCGAGCTGCCATGCCGCCTTGGCCGTATTATTTACAAGCTTCTTGCAAATTGAATTATCGCGGTCCTTGCTTTTGGGGGTGCGTTCTTGGGAAATTGAAGAATTTTCCACACGTAACGTCTTCGGACACTAACACTCGCACAGGACGCAAACCACTGCCCTTCTGGGTATCAAAACGATTTCCACAATTAACTTGAGAAGTAGGGATAATAAAGGTGTCTAAGCTGGGGAATCCCGACCGGACATTGGATCGGATGTTGGGAGGGCACGCCAACCAAGCCAAGTGATTAATCAGCGCAATTTCTTCTGGCTTTTGTGTCTGACCGGGATTGGGTCGGGATCACTTTAAGGGATCGTAAACCGGAAGTAATCCGTACCTGGCTCGTTTGCTTTTTTTCTTTTTAATGATTCTTCTCCAATGTTCGTTGCTGTATGGTCAAACAGTGCTGCCCGGATAGCCTTGTCACTCTCGACAAGTCTCGACCTTCTTGGTACAAGAAGAAGAAAACAAGGACATCTTTAAACTTTCTTCACAAAACCATCGGGGTTTGATTTGGGAGTTTCGGTGGAGAGCCAGCAGAAGACAGTGGACGTGGACGTTTGTCGAAAAAGTTAGCAGGTCACAAATGGCCGGAGGCGGTGGCAAACTTTTACCAGCGCTGTGCCCTTTTAAAAACAACGGTGCACTGGGCAATGGGCGGAAGTTGGCAAATTGCACCTCTGACTTTACATTTGTCATCAACTTTTCGTGCGGCAGGTGAGCGGCGAACAAAGAGCTCGGCCGAGCGAGACACCGTAGTGGAGTGGACTAAAGAGCACGGCCGTACGGTAAGCAATTGTGTGCCGCCCATTCCCTATCTTAAGCGACTGGCAGGCACAATTGGGTAGTGCAGCACAATCTGAATGGCACGTTTCACACCAGTGTATGCATGGGGCCCAAGTGCCGAGAACCACCCCGCCAACGTGTCCTGGTTCGTGGCAAAGTGTGCTTTAGATGCTTGTATGCAAAATGAATGGTGACGAGTTCTATTAGGACATAAAAAGGGAAGAGGAAAGAGAGAGAGAAAGAGAGGCTGAAGCGTACAAGGTACACAGGTAACAATGGCTATAGTAGCAAGATATACGCTGGAGGAGCGTCACGCGTTCGTTTGCTTTCCGCCACAATCAACAATTCGCACAGCATTCAACTGGTCCAGCACTCCTGCGATCGATCCGGAGCAACTTCGGCGCCCCTTCTCTCTCCCTGGAACAGGGGAATACACCTGTTCCACACTGACAGGAAGCGCAGGTGGCGCGTGCAACATGTAGCCCGAAGTTGTCGGTACTGACGAACGGTACACCGGATGAATAAATAACCTCGGCTCGTGCCGCGTCTCGGGAAATGGTATTCAGTTATTATTGATTGCGGAAAGATTCGGCGTGCGGTGGCAGCTTATTAAAGGGCCGTGTGAGGGGAAGGGCACCAGTGGGTAGCCGGAAAAGGTTGTTATCTTCTCCTGGGTGTTGTGCTACTGTTGCCTACTACTGCTACAGCAATTATCATCCCAATCGTAGCCGGTAAACACACACGCGCACTCGAGCCACAGTTTACTGCGGTAAAACGACGACGACGACGACGACAACGGACCGAGAGACCGATGACGGCCGAAGCACATCCCAGTTTGAGGGTTTTTGCGAGAGAAACCGAACTCTACCTGTAGCGCGCGCCACCCGAAAGGACTCCGCACACCGTCGGGTGGCGTTAGATGAATGTATCACAGCCTTGTTGTACTCTCGCGACCCACACGACTCTCGGTATACCGCCTCCATCGCTCCCTAAAACCTGCACTCAGTCTGCTTTGTTGTTACCTTTGGATTACCGCCACTACATTACTACACTGCACTCCTGGGTGAGTCCTTCCGACGGACCCGCCTCATCATGCGGACGTTGCGCATCTATGCCTCTATGTATATTTTTTTTTCTAGGAGTAGAATTTTTAGAACAAACAAACAGGTTTTGTGCAAAACAACAACAGCTTAACCTACATCCCTTTTCCTCGGTCGTGCAGTCGTCTGCCCCACCTTCACTGCTTTACTTTCGGAAGATTAGTCTCCATAAAGGATATGAGATGCCTGCTGCGAAAGTCGCCAGCCAAAGGTCGCGCTAGGTCGATTGAGAAATGGATGGTGTGCTTCAGCTGTTGTGTTGAACAAATAAGGATGCAGTTGTACACAGCCAGTCCATCCTGCGTCGTGCTTTGGTGTCGTTTCTTGCGGCAGGGAGGTTCCCCGGTGAGAGCGCACCCGTCATGGTGCCGACAGTCCTACCTCCAAACAGTCGCATTCCAAACAATCGGACCGCTGATTGTTAGCCTACTGGAAGGGTGTTAAAAAAGGGGGGGGGGGGAGGGGAAAGAACCCATTCCTACACTGTCATCGCCCATTGCGTTAGCTTCTTGTAACCTTTTTGCTCAATTGTACTCATCTGTGTAAATAAAATGAATCCATTAGGAGGAGTCGTGCAGTTCGTCGGTGGGAGGGTTGTGGGCGCTCGCAAACGAAAACACTCACACCCGGCAAAGTGCCACTAGCCGCTCATTGATGTTTTATTTACGAACAGGATTAGACATCCTTTGGGCTTGAGGTTTGCCTATGATATCACGGCTTTTTTTTCTCTTCTTGCTGTTGCTTTTGGTTATTTGCTAGCTGCGTACCCAACTGCCCATTGCGTTACGGTCTAAGGTCAGCGATCCAATTTCACCACAGGACACGTTTAGCTGTTGCTGAGATGGAGCAGTACCCAAGGCAACCGTTTCGCATCGCAGGGCAGGGTAATGACGATGGACCGAGGAAAGCAAAGGCAAATTTGATCAAGTACTGCTTGCGCCCGCTTTAATGACACACCATTTTCATTCGCTGGAGGGGGGAGGGAGGGAAGGGGGGGGGGAAGGATCGGCGAGGGTCATCACGGGTTTGTACTCGACCTTAGCTTTCGACCCTTTTTTTTCGATCTCCCCCCACTGCACGTTACGCCCGACAGTGACATGTCACGTACTATTCATACGCGCAACACACTGTGTGTGTGTGCACACAGGATGTCACGTAAAGTGTCCTTTTTCGTGGTGGAGGTGAAAGGGGTACAGCGCACGGGGATTACTTTTCTGTATATTTTACAGCCGAAATGAAGTTGGCTGAAAACTCAATTACCCGTACGTTCCGGTGTCCTCTGGAGTTCGTTCGTCCTCTGATGGTCTCGCAGTATACTGACTTTCAGTTGTTTCAGGTTTCCATTCGCTTTTTTTTCGTGCAAATGGGTGCGGGTGTGTGGGGGGGGGGCGTTTGTGTACTAAGCACGATTTAATCACGTTCGCACGGTACCGGGTAGCGTAGGAGGATTTATGAGATATGAAAGGCGATATGAGCCTTGCCTCGATGCGTGTGTAGAATTTTTCTGACGTTTATCTGCAAACTTGGTCCAATTCTTGGAACTTTGCGAGTGCGATGCATTAAATTGATTACCGCAGGCTCTTGCGTAAATGCGTATGCTTTCGTTTTTACAAATCTTGCGGCTCGTAAGAGAAAAAGTTGAGACAAAAGTCAGCATACTACTGATAAGCAACAGAAATAAGTACGAGCCCCCGAGAGAAAAAAAAAAACGGTAAGGAACAAATAAACTTACCCACATTCTTCATCTCACTCTTTCATTGCAGTTCCAGGAGGATATTGAAGCTGGAAAGGAGTCAACATTAAGTCGACCACAGGTGTAATACAGCACACTGATCCAGTTTCAACAAAATTGGCAATGCGTACCAACGCCACCAAACGGGGCAGAAACTAGAAGCTTTAACTCCACACCGAACATATCACGCCAGGTGCCCCCAAAGCCCCAATCAACCCAACCGTAACCGACCATCAACTTACGACTCGCAGGCGCACATGCTCGAGATACCCGGCCGCTACACTAGCATGAACAATTAGGGTGCTGTGTGCAGGGTAGCTTCATTCCGACCATTACAACCAAATACGGCTGCATCCGGATTTACACGACAAACACCTCAAGATGTCACTGACGGTGCGAATTAACAAGTTCCAGCTGCCAAAGCCGAAAGCAAACCTGCTCGGGCGGGTAGAATTTCGGGGTAGGTATTAAAGGGGCCATCCTCCTACCCCTTCCAAACCGCTGTACACGAGTTCTGCTTCTCACAAGGCATTTCCCAAGGTTGTGTTTGAAAGTTTGACGCGGAAAGGATTCCTGCCAATATGCGAGGGAAAACTTACACCCGCTTCTGAAACTTTCCGTTCGACTCGTTCTGCCTTCATGATCGGAGGGGTGGGGGTCCGTTTTTTTTTTATTGGACAGAAGGTCGTCGAATGTTCAACAAGTAAAAGAGAGAGAGATAGCAGACGGAAAAGTGAGCGGCGGAACATTCGCTATCGGGCATTAAATGATCGATTATTACAACCTCTACTAACGCTTCCTGGTTTTGCAGGTGTTGCCCATACGACCACCGAGCTTAACTGCGGTGCTGAGCTCGTCGAAGTCAATCAGGCAAGTATATTTGATGCTTCCGTACCATCAGCCCCCCCTATCTAGTGCCCATCTGCTGCACGTGGCATCTCCCGGGAAATTGCTCCACGCAGCCGACTCATCCGACATCCACTAATGATGTCGAATCGATTAACAGTGAATACGCCAACATATTGCACTTCACCTTCTCCGTACTGCGGAAAAGGGGGTTTTGATAAGAGTTGGGGATTTCATGAGTTTCATTACGTCGAAAAAAAAAAAGAAAGAAGATGTAAATACGATAACGACAATTTACCGTTCAACCGTTTATACTTGTAACCTTTCGTGATTTCTGGAACCCTGAAAGTTGGAGCAAACTGTTGTATTGTTAATTAGGAAAGTTTCGCTCGGACCACTTAAAGGTACGCCTAGATGGTGGGGCTCCAAGAGCGTGGAGATGATTTATACTGTCCTCACTGTAGCTAACCGACCGTTCCATCATTTGCATTTCGAGAGTTCAATGTCAGATAAAGTTGGTAACGTGGTTACGAAAGAGCCTTCGTCGCACGTCCTGCGATATTGGTACCCGACACTGGTCCGGCTTTCCGGTGCTACTGACACCCATCGTAATTAGCGTAAAGCTTTCATTGGACTTTATCACAACTTCTCGAAAACGGGGAAGACAATTACGCTTTTATGCCCGATGTAATTGTCCACACCGGCGAAACATCGAGAGCGATAAAATATTCGTCGCCAAGTCGAGCTGTATCTTAACCCCCACCCGTACTGTAGGCGGATTCTGTCTAACCGCTCCATTACCTGCTGTGCTTCCGCTTTCAAGAGCTTCATCTGGCCACTCGCACGGGCTGCGGACGAGACGGAAACGATAACGGTCGAGCTGCGGCAGCAGACAACGAAGATCCTGCTCAAAACGGCCATCGGCGGTGGACACTCGGGTGGCGCTTCCGGTTCGGCATCTAGCCGGGGCAGCATCACCAGCAGTACGAAAATTATCGGCCGATTCGTGATGCTAGCGCAAGGTAAATTTAATTTTGCCCACGGGCGACCGGATGCGGGTGCGGTACGTTGTGTGTGTGTACGGTGAAGAACGCGCATCCTGTGTTCGTTCCGGTCCCGGGTATAAGGGTGTTAAAATATAATTTAATACTAATTACGGGCTTTCGTTGGGACGCGGGAATGGAACCTTCTGGTTTTTTTTTTGTTATTCTGCAGCACTCATCCACGAGGGTCGACTGAGGATAGAGGACCGGCTGGTGGACCTGTCCAACAAACCAATCGATGTAAGAGATGCTCCCTTACAGATAGCGGTCTAATGGCACCATTTCGATTGATATCCCACTCTTCGCACACCATAACACTTACTTCTCGCTCGTTTAGCTATGTTCTGTTTGAGAAGGTAAATGTTTCGAAGAAAAATAAACTGGTAAAGGTCGACTGAAGCCTTTGGAAGTACGTGGAAGGTATCCTGAGCTTCCCGGTTGTCCAGGAATGACTTGTCTTGTACAAACAACGTTTAATTTAGCCGTCTATCACTCCTCTTTCTTTTTTTTTGGGTTCTTTGAAACATAATAACCTTATTGACATTTCAATGTCTCCTGTCTTCTTCAAACAGAACATCGCAAAACGCAAGAATCGGTGACGACACTAGGAGATATCGTACGTAATTAATGTCAGTTCCTATCTCCCACCAGGCACTCGTAAGTTTCGACGTATATTACCAAAGTCCGGAAGACGAGTCGGGTAACTTCTACTCGCCACGTGTCGTGCATTCGCTGCACCAACAATCGAGCATTGACGACGATCAGCAGATGTTGCTAAACATCGAGCAGAATATAGCCAACCTGGAGAAGAGCATATCGCAAGGCAAAACGTCCGAGCCGGGTGCATCCTCCAGCACTGGCACAGCACGCCGTACCGGACGCACCGGTGCGAACGGTGCCGAGCGTAAGCCCAACATCATCAAACGCGTCATGTCTTCCGGTTCGGCTGGGCTAAGCGAACGGGCCGCACCGCCAAAGTCATCCGCCTCGACCGATCATGCCTCCTCCGACAATGAGGCATCCACCCGGCCAACGCGTTCGTTGGCCGACAAAAAGGTAACGTTACGCACCGTGCGCAACTTTATGCGGCTCGGACGTTCCCGGCAGTCGTCGCGCGAAAGCACTGCCAGCAGCACCGAGGACGAGGGCAAATCACTCATCGGCGATTCGGACTATACGCGCGTACAGCCGGAAGTGGTGGACGGTGGTGGTGGTGGTGGTGGACTGGTCGGACGGGCCACCGGTGGAGGAGACGCGGAACCGGCCGGTCTGTCGGACAGCCCCACGCACGGTACGAGCAAGCATGTGGCCGAAAACGTATCGCAGACGTGCAGCACCCACTCGAATGCATCCAGCGATGGGGAAGATGTAACCGCTAATGAGAAGCTCAAGAAGTAAGTGCTGTTGAAAGTTTGTGCCAAAGTGGGCCCACTACACGGGTTCCGCACGCTGAAGCACCCAATTAATCTATTATGAACAGCAAACAAACTAGTGCGTCTTGGGGTTGGGGGGTTGCCGGCAAACTCTCCCTAATCCTGTGCTCCAATAATGGAGCAGTGTGATCCAGTGGTCGGCAAACTTCTTGCTACCGATGCAAGGAAGTTTGCATGATCCGGATTGTGAGTTTAAGATGCGGATGGGATGAAAGTTGGAGTTCTTTGAGTTCCATATGGGATTCGATCCCCTGTCATCTCACGTATGAAGATCAGCGCAGTGAACCTCTCGGCCACTGAAACTCAGAGTAATTGGATATTGAATTTCACAATGACAGTTCTTCTTTAGCTAATAGTTAAGTATTGAAGAAGCTCATACAGAGCACATACAAGAGTACAGAATGGTACCGATTAGAACGTTATCAAACTAGAGATATCCGCCATATAAAGGGACTTCCAAAGATCTCATGAAGAGGTTTGAAAATATGTAGAATCTAATCTATGCTAATCTCATTAACTACTCAATGCCCAAAGATAGAAGGAGGCGCACATTGCCCACCACTGACCTATGTAATTAGTTTGTGTAGGCTCCAAGTGAGCAGATAATATCATTGCCCCCGTCGCACACAGATGAGTGCGCTCGCTCGTAAAGGACGTTGGGTTTTGTTCTCGCATTTGCTGCAAGTACGAGTGTGTTTGCTTCCTCGCTCGCATACCTTTTGCGAATGTCTTGCGCAGACATGATGCCGCTCGGTGTTCTTTTTAGTTCGCATCTGTAGCGAAGCACTACAATCAGCGCTGGGCAAAGAAGCGACCATAGCAATCTCAATGCAAAACGGTTCCGGACAGCGGCTTTCTGAAGCACATTTCCATCCCATGCCATTGGAGTGCCGTGGCTGTGGATGACATGTTTTCTTTTTTTTCTCGTTCGTATCCTTCTTCTCCACCGAACTCGCAATGCTCACATCGCAATGGCCATTTGATGGATTAATTGGATTGTGTTTTAGTATTGCAAACACGGTTGGTAAGCTGACAATACAATGTTCTGTTGCTTTTCATCACATTTACGCTTTTCATCGCAAGAATCAAGAGCCTGGCAAAAGGGAACGACCACCTAAAGTCGCAAGACTTTCAGGTTTGTGTCACCATCATCGAGGCACGTCAGCTTCCCGGGCTTAATATGGATCCGGTGGTATGCATTCAGGTCGGTGACCAGAAGAAGTACACCAGCGTAAAGGAGAGCACCAACTGTCCGTATTACAACGAGGTAATACAACACTGAAGGACATTCGGATATATGCTGGCATTAATCTTCTTTCATTTTCTCTCCCGTTCACTTTGCTGGGATTTTATTGCAGTATTTTGTTTTCGACTTTCACATGCCACCGGTAATGCTGTTCGACAAGATCATAACGCTCTCAGTAAGTATGTCGGCCAGGCCGACCGGATAGTTTGATAAGAAAACACCGCGTTGGTAGAAACGTTTCGTCTCGAAGGGATGTGAAACTTGGTCGAAACGGTGCCTGGCGAATGTCTGCTAATTAAGAAGGGTCGCCCGGAAAGGTTCAACCTTCGCACATGAATGCCCCAATCACCACGTTTGACATCCCTTCACAGTAGAGTACTCTAGGGTAGGATTGTTGGTAGGCTTGTATTTCGCAAAGACATTGAAGAGATGGCTGATTGCTCGAATCCGACACGAACGTTTACCGGATTCGCGCTCAATCAGGTGACATCTGTTTGTTGGCTTACATGCTGATCGGATCGCTACCTCAAAAAAAAAAACAGCCACCTGTCAAACTCATTCGCTTGCCTGTTAACAGGTCATCCATTCTCGCAAGTTCATGCGCTCCGGAACGGTGGTGGGCTCGTTCAAAATCGATCTTAAAACAGTCTACGATGCGCCCGGTAGCTACCTTTTTTAACTCATATCTGTAACATAAGAAAGCAAACGAAAACTCAAAACAAACCCAAACCCCTCTATAAACTTCAACTCTATATTTTGTTGTCTGTTCCTGTGTGCTTGCCATGTACTGCCATCCTTCATTCACGCTAATCCAGTGCTTTGATTAGACGCCATACTAGCCCCCATAACCAGCTCCCCCTCTTACTCCCTGTATATATGTATATAATACCTTCCATCTATTTCACGCTTGCACACGCTCGCTTTCGGCACCGTTTAATAGCTTGTCTATTTCATATTGTGTACCCAAAAACCCACAAACAAAACTTTCTTGATGTCGTGACTTTTGGAACAACGTTCATTCGTAGTAGATCCCATTCTAATGCGATTCTTGCATGTTCTACGCCGATCGGTACCTGCCGCCAGATCATCAATTCTACCACAAGTGGGCACTCCTCTCCGATCCGGAGGACTTTGCCGCTGGGCCGAAAGGTTATCTGAAATGTGACGTCGGTATCATCGGCAAAGGGGACACGGTGAAGGTGCCACCAAAGTCTGAAAAGGATCCGGACGACATCGAAGCGTAAGTTCGAGGGCTTAGCGTGCTGGGCTGGGAGTATTCGGTAGGTTTACTGTTGTTTACCGTGGCCGTTTCGTCCAGGAACCTGCTGCTACCTGACGGGGTGCCAATTGAGCGGCAGCGTGCCAAGTTTATCGTGAAGGTGTACCGTGCGGACGGATTGCCACGCATGAACTCATCCATCATGGCGAACGTGAAGCGTGCCTTCACCGGCGAGACTAAAGATCTCGTTAACCCGTACGTGCAGGTGTCGTTTGCTGGGCTGACGGTAAGTGTCACAAATAGCAATCGGCTCCATTCGCGGATTTTGTTCACCGAGGTCACATTCACACCTGTAGGGCAAAACGAACGTGAAGAAGGCATCGTACAATCCGGTGTGGAATGAGCAGCTCGTCTTCACGGAGATGTTTCCACCGCTGTGCCAGCGCATCAAGATACAGCTGCGCGATGCGGATCCGATGAAACCGTCTATTATCGGCACGCACTACATCGACCTGAAGCAAATATCGAACGACGGCGAGAAGGGCTTCCTGCCCACGTACGGGCCTTCGTTTGTCCATCTGTATGGGTCGACGCGCGATTACAACTTGCTTGATCAGCACTCTAACCTCAACACTGGACTCGGCGAAGGTGTTAGCTATCGGGCCCGCCTACTCATCGCCATCCGTACAGAGATTACCGACAACGTGGAGTTGTTCACCGACAAGAATGGTATTTATATTGTGGGGGGTGTGAGCTGTGTTATCTTACCAAAAATATAATTAAATGCTTGTTGTATACCTTGCAGTGGAAGTTGAACCAACACTACCTATCTGTGAGTCGTCGTATTGCAAAACGGATGGCTTCTTCCTGTACGCCACCGTGCTTGAGGCGTCAATGTTAGACAAGAAAGTCTGTGATCGCTCGGTGTACTTCGAGCTGAGCATGGGCAATGCCGGGAACTCACTCGATGGACACAACGAAAGTGCTACGAACAACATGGATGATGACGACGACCCAGGTAAGTTCGTCTCAGTCGTCATTTCATCAAAACTTTTGGTGCCAACTTCCCCAGACACGAGAATTCCCCCTTTCTTTATGCTTAAAGAGAAACGTCTCTGTCTTGACCGTTAACTGATCTTTGGATCTTTTTTTCATCTACTATTGTGTTCTCTCACTACAGTGTCAATCGATACTACCGCATACAACAGTACAACAAGCGCCTGCAAGCCTATATCACATGACAAGAGCCACTACTACCTGCCGTACTGGGATTACAAGCCGTGCATGGATGTGCGTGCCTGGTTTCCTGATCTGAGGCGTCGCATGTACAACAGCAACATGATCGCAAAGATCAGCGAACGGTTGGAGGTTGGTCTAGCCGAAACGAACCTGCTGCTCGAGGATGAAGACCCAACGGCTGAGGTGAAACTGCGCGGCGTACTGGAGGAGGTTGCGTCGAGCTGCAACAAGTACGTCACCATTACGAAGGGAGCACTGGTGGGTCCCGGTACGGGCAAGACGAAGCTCGACAAGGAGCGGTTGAAGCTGTGCCAGCGGGAACTGGAATCGATCGGCAATATGGCACGTAACCTGCGAGCCCTCGTTACCAAGAGCTCGATGCGTGAACGTTACCGGACGGCTCAAAGCTATCTCGCACGGCTACGCTTTCTCGTCGAAGATCCCCAGCATGCACTGCCGGATGTGTTCGTGTGGATGATTGCTAACGGGAAGCGTGTCGCCTACCATAGACTGGATGCCCGCGATCTGCTGTACTCCACCATCGAGGAAGAGACCGGCATACATTGTGGGAAGGTGCAGACGGTGTTCCTGAAGCTACCGGGTCGGCAGGCGGAAGGTCCCGCCGGTTGGCATGTGAGAGCGAAGCTGTCCATCTACCTGTGGCTTGGTACGATCAAGCACAAACGATTCTTCTACGCCGGTTTGCCGAAAGGGTACGAACTGCTGCACGAGCTAAAGCACGCCGAAAAGGTGAATGTCCCGGCACCGACAACCGTACACTACGTCGAGCGGCATGTATTTCAACTTCGGGCACACATCTACCAGGCACGGTCCCTTATCGGCTCAGATGCCTCGGGTTTGAGCGATCCGTACGCGACGGTGTACGTTACCGAGCACGCGAAAACAACGCAGGTTATTGAGGAAACGCTCAGCCCAACCTGGGACGAACTGCTCGTGTTCGACGAAGTCACGGTGTATGGTTCGAAGGACGAGATCAGACGCGATCCACCGACGATCGTGATCGACGTGTACGATCAAGACAAGGTGGGCAAATCGGACTTTATCGGCCGGGCCATTGCCCGACCGAGGGTGAAGTTACGCGAGAACCACTACAGCACACCCGTGCTGGAATGGTTCGAGATTACGCGCGGCTTGGACGGGGCGGGCGAACTGTTGGCTGCCTTCGAAATGCTCGAGCACGGTTCCGAAGATGTGCCAAGACTGTCCGACCCGAAGTATGTGGCGTGCAGTAGCGGTAGTGATCATGTCCCTCAACCAACGCTCGCCATTCTACCGGTGCCGCAGGAAGTTCGCCCGAACTTGGCACGTTTCCGCATCGAGGTGCTGTTTTGGGGATTGCGTGACTTGAAGCGGGTGCACTTCATGACGGTGGACAAGCCGCGAATAGACATCGAATGTTCTGGGCGCATCTTAAACTCGAGCATCGTGCAGAATGCGAAAAAGAATCCAAACTTTGCCAACATGCTGAAGTTCTTCGATTTGGATCTGCCGATCGAGGAGCGGTACGCACCACCGATAACGATCCGGGCGGTGGATTGCCGTTCGTTTGGACGATACACGCTGGTCGGTACGCACCAGATCACGTCGATACATCGTTATATGCACCGACCACCACCGAAGGAAGATCCCAAGCGCTACAACCAAGATGGCCAGCTTGTGTTGACTAGAAGGCGCACCGATGCCGTTGGCAATGTGATCCCCGATACGGGAATGCCTGGAGAGTCGTGGTCCGGGGATAATCTGACACTGTACGGGGCAGCGTGCGTCGCCAAGGCATCCGGTCCGGGGCGTGGGAAGCGAGCGAAACGGAAGCCACTGGAAACGCAGGGTACGTTCGACGGGCAGGACGGTGCTGGTGGCGATGGAGACGATGACGATGATGGTTCGAGCAAGGACTGGTGGACGAAATATTTTCTCTCCTACGAGCGGCTTATTGAATCGGCCAAGAGTGCCGGCACGGGGGGAGGCGGTTGTGGTGGTGTCGGTACGATCGGGCCGGGCAATCCCGGCGAGGGTGCCGGTGGATCGGCCGACAGTGGCAAGAAGCTCGGTGTCAAGACATCTCGGCTAGTGTCCAAGCTGAGCCCGAAAGCAACACCCAAGAAACCGTCCAATCCGCGCGTAGCCACCTGTCAGATCTATCCGAGCGAGCTGGAATCGGTGTACGAGTACGGGCAGTTCAAGGAGTGGCTCCACTCGTTCCCGCTGTACCGTGGCAAGAAAACCGGTGACAGCACGGAGGATGAAACGCGCATCGTCGGCTTCTTCAAGGGTGCGATCAAGGTGTACCGGTTGCCGATAGAGAAGGGCATGGAGCCGGCATTCGCTCCCACACTACCGCTCAATGATCCGATCCACGTGCTGGTGCGCGTGTACGTGGTGAAGGCAACCGATCTACATCCGATGGATCTGAACGGGAAGGCCGATCCGTATGTGGTGCTACAGCTCGGCAGCAAGCGAGTCTCGGACAAGGACAACTACGTCAGCAAGCAGCTGAACCCAGTGTTTGGCAAGTGTTTCGAGATCGAAGCTACCTTCCCGCAGGACTCGATGCTGACGGTACAGATCTTCGACTGGGATTTGGTCGGTTCCGACGACCTGATCGGTGAGACGAAGATCGATCTGGAGAATCGCTTCTACAGCCGCCACCGTGCAATGTGCGGTATCTCCGCCCGCTATGAAGAGTATGTACACGTTTGTTTGAGCAGGTTCTGGTACTGACGTTAGGATTTTCCTTTTTAGCTCCGGCTACAACATTTGGCGTGATCCGATGAAGCCCACCCAGATCCTTTCGAAGCTGTGCAAGGATAACAAGCTGGAAGCGCCCCAATATCTGCAGGATCGCGTGACGATCGGGCGGTGCTGCTTTCTGTTTACCAGTGAGGAAATTCAAACCTGGTCCAGTCCTACCTCCATCAAGTACCGGGACGAACATTTAGCACTGGCGGTTCTGCATCGCTGGGAAGAGATGCCGCGAGTTGGTTGCAAGGTAAGGTTTTACCTTTTTTTTTGTTCTTCTTCCGAGGCTCTGGCTACCCATTATTCTTCCATGCCAGATCGTACCAGAGCACATCGAATCGCGTTCGCTGTACAACAGCGACAAACCGGGCATCGAGCAGGGCAAGCTGGAGATGTGGGTGGACATGTTCCCGATGGATATGCCATTACCCGGACCGCCGGTGGACATTTCACCCCGCAAGCCCAAATCCTACGAGCTGCGCGTTGTGATCTGGAACACAGACGACGTAGTGCTGGAAGATGATGCCTTTTTCACCGGCGAAAAGATGTCCGACATCTACGTGAAAGGGTATGTATGGAGGAAGCAAGCAAGGGTTTCTTGTTTTGCATAGCAATGTACTAATTATTTATAGTTAAAGAGACGTTTCAGATACAGAGATTTCAGAGTTAATGATGAGTGATAAAGCAATTGCTTTGTTCAAGGTAGCTTTGCAATTGATTTAGAGCAAAAACTCTATTGACGAATTTTGCCATTCTAGTTGTAGCCGAGAAAAGTACCAGGCGCCTCCATGAGGAAATATTTTTTCATGTTAAAGTTTAATTTTTTTTGCATCTCGGCTCCAAGCATAATTTGTTCATCTTTCTGGTTCTCTGGAGTGCTTCTAAAGCTAAAGTATCAGATACAGTATTTATAAAGCCGGAATTTAAATACCTCACTACAAAGAATGCCTTGTTAATGGCGTCTCAAGCCATCAAAGGAAAGAATAGGAGGTGATTGCGTAAAAAGATGGCTAAATAGAACAATTCTCCTTTAACTCGACTGGACAGGTGGTTGAAAGGACCGCAGGACATGCAGGCGACGGATATACACTACCGCTCCCTAACGGGCGAAGGCAACTTCAACTGGCGCTTTATCTACCCGTTCGAGTACCTTGCCGCCGAGGAGCGTATCGTGCTATCGCGCAAGGAGTCACTGTTCAGCTGGGACGAGACGGAGGTGAAGATACCGGCACGGCTCGAGCTGCAGGTGTGGGACGCAGATCACTTTTCCGCGGACGACTTTCTCGGCGCGATCTCGCTCAACCTGAACCGGTTTCCGCGCGGTGCCAAGTCGTCCAAGCTCTGCACGCTGGACATGCTGCGCACCGACAACGTGCCGACGGTGAACATCTTCAAGCAGAAGCGTGTGCGCGGCTGGTGGCCGTTCTTCATCAAGAAGGAAAACGACGAGATGGAGCTGACCGGCAAGGTGGAGGCGGAGATCCACCTGCTGACGAAGGAGGAGGCGGAAAAGAACCCGGCCGGGTTTGGGCGTAATGAGCCGGATCCGCTCGAGAAACCGAAGTAAGCGGAACCGCACGTACCACAAAGGGTGGAAGAACGAATAGTTCTGATGTCTCCCACTATGTTTCCTTTTTTTTTCCAGCCGTCCCGATGCCTCGTTCATGTGGTTTCTTAACCCGCTCAAGTCGGTGCGGTACATCGTGTGGCACAACTACAAGTGGAAAATCATCAAGGGGCTGATCATTATCGGGATCGCCATCTTGCTGCTGTTGTTCTTCTACGCCGTACCGGGGTACACGGTGAAGAAGATGCTGGGCGCGTAAGTCCACCAACGGCACAGTCGAACTCAAACGAACTCCAAACCACCACAACTAAATACCAAAAACCAAACAGCAACAAAAAAGAAAACAATCAATCTTTCTTAATCTACCAATAGTTCTACTTCATGCAAATTCTTACCGCCAAGCGCGCAACACACACACACACATTTAACGCACAAACACAAACCCCTACAAAAGGTGGCCCCCGGTGTACTGTATTCGCTGTATTGGAGATACGCCGGGGATTCCAAATATCGTCAATGCGACACCAAAAAAAAAAACAAACACAAAATGTAGCGTAGCAGATAAAGAACGCAGCGGTCGGATGCAAGGTTATCTCCGCGCGAGCATACAGATTTACAGATATTTATACATATTCATATATACACTTCATTTATTGACATTGAGATGTTTTATGCAACGAATGACCGTCATCGGGACATCCTCCAGGTATGCGGGATGGGCAGAAGCAAATGTGGCACGTATGAAACAAACAAATCGTCGCAAGGATGCATTGCAAACAGAAACCGGGCACAAGCGGAGCAAACGAAAAGGTAGAAGTATTAAAACTGTGTACATACACACCCACAACGGTAGGGACGGAAAAAAACGGGGCACACCAAAGGTCATCACTTAAAGCGCCCAAGTTTCAAACCGATGCATAGTTCGTTTCCAAGGACCAAACGTGTGTTTGTTTTGTTTTTAGGTTGTTTTATACATATACCATGCGTTACTTGTTTACGAAACAAATATATAATTAGAGCTTAATCAAAGAACGGTATGCAACGGAACGGCACGTTCGTACTTAAAGTCACAACTACTTATCATCGTTATCAGAGCTCTATCAAACAATTCATATACAAAAGCCTATTATCAAGAGGGAGTTGTGGGCCATGCCTGCTCCGCAACCTCTTTTAAAGTAAACGAACACACACATCCACCTACACAAATACTTATGGTAGCGTAGCGCATCTATTTGCGAACTTGTTCAAATTCTTCTCGCAGCGAGTGTGAGAAAGAGAGTACACGTACACTGTAAAGTAGATAGTGCAACAACAACAACAAAACAAAGAAATCCACTTTATTCAATTCAATCTTAATCAACAGCAAAAGTCGTCCATTTTGGATCGGGCTCTAGAATTTACCTTCGCTGGTTTTAACCACCCCTACAT
>AXCM01005472.1:0-19636 GCA_000473375.1 Anopheles culicifacies | reverse complement strand
TTCTCAGGCTGTAGTATGACCGGTTTGTGCGATGGGTGCTTGCGCTTAACTCATCATCAATGTTGCTGTCTGCACATCACCCCTGCGTGTTAGTTAGTTAGTCAATAAATAAGTTAGTTTTATTATTCGTTACAATAATTGAGTCGTCAGCACCGGCATGGTCAGCAATGTTATGATACGGATACTTCCTCTGATTGCTTTCTCGTTCTTTCTATACCCGATCCCTTGCTCTCTACCTATCATTGCTTGAGTTTGGTGGATTTATTTAATCAAAACCTTTCTCTTTCATCTTTTTATTTTCTCTACAACCCCTTTTTACACAAAAAAACGCTCGCTTCTTCTACTTTTTCTTATTTATAAGCGTCCCACATATGTAACCCATTCATAACATTATGTGGGTTGTGACCTACGTTTTGACAATTATTCATTGACGGGTCGTGTTTGTAAACAAAAACAAAACTCTTGGATCGCGTCACCAATTAAAAGGACATTTAAATGCCTTTCTATCAGCTGTAAGTATAAATATTACAACACAACTAGCACGCTAAGTACGACATTTCATACGGACAGTGGAGATATTTTGGTATCTTCGGCAGTTGACCTGGAATTGAAGGGCTCTGGTTAATGGTTAAGTGCTTACACCTCGTTTCAGTCTCTGGATGGAAAACAAGAGCATCTGGATCAGTTGAAGCTGATCCAACATACTGTCTGCACAAACGATCACTGTTCCAACCGTGTAAATAATGACATGGGGCGTGCTACGAAAGAAAAATCTGCCATTGAAACACGTTGCATATGTTGCGTAAAATAGAACATAGCAACCAAATTCCCTGCTGGATCTTTTTCCCTTGCAACACAATCTTATGAATACAATCGATTGAATATTGGAATAGTGATATTACTATTATTCAAAAAGACGTTCTTTGTCGATGCTGTTGTTTTAAAGATCTAAGCAAACTCTAAAGAAAGTCAAATATAAGGTTCAAGCTAAAAAAGCTGCTTATGTGGTATTGTTTTAGCTTGATGTCTGGTTGACCAGTTGTATTTTAAACCCCAAAATATACCAGGATTATGAAGATGTCTCGCGTATCCCCTGGTAAAGACCAAATAAAGCCAAGTCTCTCGTATGTTAGTACATCATAAGTTTCCCCATTTTATTTTTCGGAATCAAGTAAACAATCACATCCTTAGGTTTTGCATACTACACAGTATAAGAGTAACGAAATTTCGGTTTAAGTTTTACATTCCTTCGTTTTGTGCTTACGAAAATACGTCACAGATATGAATGTTGATGCACTTATGGATGGCTAGAAAAACCCTGTTTGCTGCACTTCATAAGTCGTGAAAGTTATCTAGCGCTCAGATGTCGAAGGGAAAGAAGAAAGTCCGTTTTTTAAACGCGGTAGAAATTGTTTCACTTTCTTATTGGCATATAAAAGTAATGTATTGTTCAGAAACTGAGCGTTGCACAGAATCTTCGATCCGGTTTCAAAAAGAAGCGACTACCGATGTTTAGCGACATTTTATAACTTTAAATGCAATTTAAAGTTGCTCTTCCATCTACATGTTGAATGTGTTTTTTTTTTCTCCCCCTTTTATGCTTTACCTTTACTGTTGCTGGTTTCAGAGTAGGACATTTTGTGTAAAATAACAGGAATGATTATAATCTAGAAACAAAACAAAAAAATAAAGATGATCGATGCTATTTTCAATGCTTCCTAATGTTTCCTTTCGTGTCTACTCGAAAAAAAAAAATTATTGTTCAGTACGGAGGTCTGGTTTAAGAACAAATGTATCAGATGTTGCGGAAGCTGTAATTGTAAATTGTTACTATCGCCTTCCTAGCGCAACGCATCTGTTTACCATTTTTTCTTATGCTCATCCATCGAAACGCCACCCGGACCGAGGGAGACAATCATTAACAAGCCACCGATGACAGAGAGCGTCTGGAAGAAGTCGTACTTAAGAAAATCACGCAGCGGCTTGTATGCGGGTATGGTCCACCATGCGTTGT
This sequence comes from Anopheles culicifacies, assembly GCA_000473375.1. NCBI lineage: Eukaryota > Metazoa > Arthropoda > Insecta > Diptera > Culicidae > Anopheles > Anopheles culicifacies. The sequence goes on along the minus strand of AXCM01005472.1, from coordinate 17,622 downwards.
GGTAAAGGTTTAGCACTGTTAGCAGCGCCACTAGTATAAGAGATGAGAGCTTAGTCTTATAGCCGATCGTAACTAATACCATCAGTATCGAGCCAACGATGTCCTGCAGAATCTGCAAGAAGCTTAGCTCGAAGCGGATCAGCGTGATGAACATGAATGCCAGCAGTACGCGCCCCGCCAGCTGCATGAAGTTCTTCGGCTTGTTCTCGCCGAGCGATGGTACGCCAGCGAACAGCGATCGTGCCTCGCCGCGTGATTCCGCGAGCACGAGCAGCAGTGCGCCGATCAGGGCGAGATTGCGCAACAGGAACTGGATGTCCCACAGGACGGAGTACGCGATCGTTTGCAGTACGACGATGCCAAACAGTACCCAGCAGGCGATGCTCACCTTCAGCCGCCCGAGTACCATGACACAGCCACCGATCTGTCCTATTAAGTTGATGAGCACGAACGTTGTGGCTAAAAATTTGCCACATCCCCAGTTCATATCCATATATTCACGCTGTTCATTCCATTGTACCCACATCCGGATACCATCCTCGAGAAACGTTGCTATCAGACATAATCGGGCGACGTGTGGTAGGACATATTTGCCCTTTCTTATTACCTAAAAAATTCCAGAGCAAGAAACGTGAAGTTTGTAAGTAATGGCTTTCCCAACAAAACATTTCCATGCACAATTTCAAAGATGAATATATTCTGCATGGGTGTCAAGTAATATTTTAGCTTACTAAATCTCAATTTAATATATGAAAAACAGTACGTTAATTTGTGCAATTACTATGGTCTTGCAAATCCTTGGGTGTGCTAACGCGATTATTAACTGCTAAACGTATAATACACGTTCTTATTCATTATTCTTTTATTTTTGTAATTAAACTTGATTCACTATACCCAATAACCGCGATATAATGAAAGTTCTTGCTTTGACAATTTAATATCAATATGATATTAATTTAACTTGAGTTGTTAAACAGCTAAACAATTAACACTTTTTGTTGTTGATACATGGCGCACCAATTGCTAACGTATGAAAACCCAGTGTGACCCGGCTTGGTCCCATACGAATCAACACATGCTCGGCGTGGAATATTTTTTTTGCTTCAAGCACTTTACCATCTGGTTAGAAAGTATACCAAGACCCACCACATGTCCATGCTTTACACTACGTTATTTGCCAGCAAACTAGTACCGAACGAGTTCCAGTATGATTGGATTGGTCGTTAACAGAAAAATATTGATGACGTTGCCAAAATATGTTACCTTTGACATTCACTTATAATATTATGCACCACATACCTGATCGGCAACTTCTTCTGTCTTTTCTATGTATTGATTGGGTATGTTCATAGTTGATGGTCGTTAAACAACAAAGATGCCTTCAATTGAAAAAAAAACCGCAGAATAGCGTTAGAGCTCATCCATAAGTTCAGGATTGTTATCAATTACCTTTATGGTCGAAACAACACGACGTACAGTCCGCGAGCTAGTGATCAACAGATCCTTGTGAAAAGGCGCTATTGTGTTGGAACTTTACCAGCATAAGGTGTTATTGTGGCTAGTTTCAAAAGGAAAAGCAAAGATAAATTTACACTGCAACGTAGCGGCAACATCGTCGGCAATGCTGGTAAAACCAGTGCCTCAAGTGCGGGCTTCTCTTACCACTTAAAGCACGACGAGTAACTAACGAGAACCAAGCCCACGATCAGCTGTACGTTACATGGAAACCTTTTTTTGTGTGTATACAAACCAAAAGATTATAAATGAAACTAAAACGCGTCGTTGAGAAATCACTTCGTAATGTTTCTGTTGCACGAACTTTAGAAAATAAACCAGAATTCTGGACAGGGATGTGTGGCCGAAAGAGTGTTGATGTGTAATTATTGCAGTTCTTGCAGTTCGTGAACAGTTCGTTTGACGTTTGACGTAAACAGCTGCTTGCAAAGTTACGTGACACGCAACAAAATAAAACTGAAGCTAACAAGGAAGGAAAATATTAAAATGTTTTGCAAACAGGGTTTTATTTCTCATCAATTTTCATGCAAATGCTCAATTCCCAAAACTTTCCTTGAATAAAGAAAAATGAGTGTAAAATTCAAATTTCAATGCGTATAACAGTTGGTTCAGGGGTTCAAACTCTATAGAGAGATGCATCTCTCACTATAACTACCTTGGTAAATATATTTCGATCGCATCTGTCAAATGGAAAACCGAACATGGAATGTCATTGACGGAAATGTACAGATTTTTTCCCTTCTTGTACACTTGTCAAAACCGATGTGCATGGGTATGCTCACCCAATTTGTCTATAGAAAAAATTAAGTGCAATTTTTAGTTGTGTTTCTATTTGTAACGAGTGTATTATTTCGATTAAACTACTAGTCAATTTGAAGATACAGCGTGAACTGAAGCACTGTTTGTTGTCCGGCTGCGTGCAGTGACAATAAACATAACATCATTCAACACTCCCTGCTCGTTGGTGTGCGATTGTTTAGAGCAAAGCAGCGATGTGCCATCGACAGAAAACCGTCGTTTATTGGATTGGTTTTGCTTTATTTATCGGTACCATTGGCTTATGCTTAAGCGCCTCCAACGATCCCTACACAATCTTAGGTGTGCATAAACGGGCATCTGTGCAGGATATTCGCCGTGCATATAAACAATTGGCCAAAGAATGGTGAGTAATGTCATTGAAAAATCGATTCTACTGTAAAACTGTGGCAGGCTAAGAATAAGGGTTTGTGATCGTTCATTTGTTGACCTTTTCATTTGTCTGTTTCTCTATAGGCATCCCGATAAATCGAAACACCCCGAGGCAGAAACGAAATTTGTGGAAATCAAGCAAGCCTACGAATTGCTATCGGATACGGACCGTAGGCTTGCCTACGATCAGTACGGCATAACAAATGAGGATGCAGTGCTGGAACGAAATCGACCCGATTACAGCAATTACGGTCGCTTTCAGGACCCATTCGAGCATTTCTACGGTGCCCATAACTTCAACTTTCACGATCAAGATATCGGCCTGTATCATCGTCTTTCCATCACTACCAAATATTATGAAACGAATATTTTGCCGAAAAGTCGCCTGACACCGCAAATATTGATGTTTTACGCTGACTGGTGCTTTGCATGCATGAAGGCGGCCAATTCGTTTAAAAAGCTAATAGACACCCTCGAACCGTACGGTGTGGTGTTTGCCACCGTCAATGCCGGGCACGAGGAACAGCTTGTGCGTAAGGTCGGGGTACACTCACTACCATGTGTGATTATGGTACTGGATGGTCATAATTACGTTTACAAAGACAGCGTTTTTAACGCACAACATGTGGTGGATTTCATACGACAAAAGCTACCTTACAAACTGCTGACGCCCATCACAGACAACACGCTGGATACGTTTTTGGGCGGGTGGGCCGACAATCGTGTGCGCGCGCTCATTCTCGAACCGAGAGCGCAGCCCCGATTGCGTTACCTAATAATAGCATACTACTTTCGCGAACGCGTTGCATTCGGTTTCGTGCAGCTAAACTCCAAGGAAACGGCGAACATTCAGGCCAAGTTTAAAGCCCACTCTAATCTCGATACGCTGCTGATATTCAACGAGTATCCTCCGCAGCCGATCGCTACCGTTACCATGTCGGACATTCCTACCACCACGCTGAACAACATTATATCGCATAACAAGTATCTGATACTGCCACGTTTATCGTCGCAAGACATGCTCGATAGCGTCTGTCCGGCAGAATGGAACCGACCGCGGAAGCGTTTGTGCGTCGTACTGGTCACCGAGAATACCAGCCTGCATGATGGCGCACGCACGGTAATGCGTAAAATAGCGCTTGAATCCCTGTTTAGCCGGGAACGCGTACGGTTTGCTTACATCTACCAAGAGAAGCAAAACGATTTTATCTGCGCACTTTCCAAGCACAATCAATCGAAGGAGACGCTGCTGCAAGTTGTGATCTTCTGGCGTCGCGATACCAAACAAATACGCTACGAGTGGGTGCATGAAGTTGAGCTGCAGGTGGATAAAACGCTGGAAAACGATACGCAGGAGCAATATTTCAACTATACGAAACAGAAAATGGATACCATCATCCATCGATTGCTACGCTCCTCGGAAGCACTGAGCTATGAAACTGAAGTGAAGGTAACTGAATTCACAATTCCAGTAGAAATTTCAATTATACCAATCGTGCGTTTTATTGCGCATATTGCAGGCTCTTTTAGATGAGCATGCGGAGAATGCAGTGATGCGAATGTTAAATCGCATACTGCTGGCACTGGAGTACATGGCGGACAACTTGGGACAGGAGCACATTCTACCAGCGATATCGGTTATCGGCACCATAGCGTTTATTCTTATCATTGGTTATTTAATGTCCTATCTACTGCATTTAGAGGAGGAAGATATACAGCTCAAAAAGAGCAAACACGTGGACAGCTCTAACGGTAAGTGACTATAGCCAAAAACATTCAAGAAACTGTGAGATAAATTTTAAATTGGAAGTTTTATGAGAATCATTCTTTCGGGCTTGTAAAGCGTAGATTTTTTTGGTTACTTCGATTTTCATTTCTCTTCTTTTTTGTCTTGCTCATTTCACAAGTCTTTGCTTTTGTGTTTTTGAGTGAAATTTCACATTGGCTTTGTGATGTTTTACAAATGCTTCTATCTTCAAAATCTTAAAAATTAGGAACATACCCCTATAATCATTGCACATAATCTGACACTAATGGTTTATATTTTTCTTCCAGGGAAATCTATGGGATATGTACCAGAGCTACGATTGCATGAATTACGGGCCGAAAAATATAACGGGCTGGTTCGATTGCTTAAGCCCGGCTGCCGTACGATAGTATTACTTACCGACCTGCAATCACGGTCGAAATTGATTCCCTCTTTCCACAAAGCAGTGTGGCCGTATCGGAAGTATGACTTTATCTCATGGGTTTTTGGCTAAACGCTATATGCTTACGTGTTTTTTTTTCTTCTCTCCTTTATTCTGCAGGAACAAAACACTAATGTTTGCCCACATGCTGATAGAAAAAGGTATCGGGTGGTACGCGGAGCTATTGCGTCTGTCATTGTCAGAGTCACGTGAGATGAAAATCAATCCACGGAACTGTATTGGCACGGTCATAGCTTTAAATGGGCATCGCAAATATTTTTGCATGTATCACGCCAAGCACCCGGAATCGAATCGTGGAGCAAAGGTAATTAACGTATATTTTTTTCTTTTCTTGCAATCCAACTTTTTCTTTTTAATTTTAAAATGTTACTTACCCCTGTAATTCTAGCGCATGATAAAAATAACTCGCCACCTTAGTTCCATGCCAACGGATCCCGAAGCCGGCGCATTCCTCGGCATGGACAGCTCCGATTCCGAAACATCCATGTCGGACATATATGAGCCAAAGATTCTGCTCGAAGAAAACCTGCTCGATGGTTTGCCAAACTGGCTGGATCGATTGTTTGAAGGGACCACGCATCGATATTACATCAACTACTGGCCAGACTTTACTTCGAAATGAGAGCAATCGAAAACGTCTCACGAGCTACCTTCGTTCATTGTCGCAATTTCCTTCCCTCGATATGTTTTCCACTCTCTAGTCACTCGTTTGGTTAAAGCAGGAGTTGCCTCGTGTCTTGTTCGACAACTATCGGCGTTAGCCCGTGTAGCGGTTAGCAGCCGAATACTTCCAACGCTTTCATTTGTCCACAGTGGGATAGTTAGTTTGGCTAATGGTCTAATGGGATTACAGCTTGGTACGCTGTATCGGTCCGTTTCTATCAGGGAAGACATCAAATCACAAGGCTAAAAGACGATATTTATTCTTTAACGTGTACCATTCGTTCATTGTTGTTTCTCGTGTGATAGTTAATTATTTATTTTGTACATTTTTCCCATAATGTCCGCAAATCTGAAAGTTGTTTTCCAAAAAAGTATCACTCTTCATTTATTCAATTTTTCAATCTAAATTTATACGTTCTTATAAATGGGGATATATCTTGGGAAATAACCCCTAGAACAGGAATAGCATGACAGTCTATCAGGTCTATCCGGGTCTAAACGCTTTGGATGATTTAAACTGTAGAGAACGTTATAGCTCATTACCGTTAATCAAATGTTAGTGTGCTAACCAATACTTTGTGTCAGTACTTGCTGATCTAGTCAATATTATGTTTTATGTTTTACAAGATACAGGTGTAAAGCAATCTAAATAACCCAACTAACAAACTCCCTGACACACACACACACACACACACATCTGCCGAAGTTAGAAATTTGTTATTACTATTAAGTTCCATATTATGACATGTAAAAGCGTGTGAGCCAAAGCCAACATCAAGATATTTAAGTGTAAACCATAAGACATTTGCTAGGTTCATTGCCAGAATACAGTAACGCCAACGTTTGTGAACTTACCTGTAACTGCGTGTAAGTGTAACGTCAAGCTGCACGTACTTTACTTTGTAAACGTTACTACATCAACTTTTCAAAGCCTGCATTACTTTTTATCGCCTGAATCCATAACGTGTTTAGACGAAAGCAATCTTGAACGTACTTCGTTTATAGGTTTTCAATGTACACAATCCTTAATTGTAAGTCACGTAACGATGCATACTAATATTAATTGGTGAAAACGATTCGCACGTAGTACGATAACTAGTGGCCATTTGTAATTCTTCAAAACTCAATAAAAGACCAATGCAAATCAAAATGTTTATCAACTGCTGATTACTACTACTACTACTACTAGCATGTCAGCTGAAGCGCGGACATTCGTTTAACGTGATGCAGACTATTTATACTTATACACATTAAATTCTGATATTGTAGCTAAACCCAGGCGTCAAAAGGCGACATTTAATAGATTAAGTTGTAACAAAATGTCGGCAAACTTGATTTTATGTAAGAGCGTAGATACAATTATCTTCTAATATAATATATTATTATTGACAAGAACATAGCTTATGATTGATACGCGTATTGAAAAACAATGCCAATACAATGTTGAAACACTTAACCATAAGTTTTATATTTTAATTCCTCTAGATAAAACAAAACTACTCTATCTTTGCTTTGATAGTTATCAACAAATCTAGCAACAACATAATACCAAGGAAGCATATAATGAAGTAGAATGCAGTAGCAGCAGCAAATACATGTTAGCTAAGATGCTTTCCTAATAAAAATAAAACTTTTTTAATTCTTTCCTACAATCGAAGTATGTTTGATTCTACTTTTCAACTCAAAACAGTTGAGAAACGAGCAATTGTTCAAATATTTCTCACCAAGATTATTGAATGCATTACGAATCTACCACATGGCTATATCCCTGAAGAAATATCCACGTTGGGAAAGGAAGTACTACATTTTACTAGCGGTAGTATGTTCTTCCGCTTTGTTTATACCTTCTGCATAGTCGACTATTGTTTGCTTCCGGATTGCATTGTTTTGTGTAGTGTTGGGATCTGAAAATGCTTAAGTATCTGTAAAAATAAGTAACATTCAATGATTAAAAGCGAAATTCGGATCTCAATCATTCTACTGTGGAAGCTACACCCATAAAGCCAAACAAAGTTTTGATCGCCGACTATTGATTGAATGTATTTAGGATCTCATGTTTCGGATACATTTATGCGCCATCGTAAGGAAGCAGGACGAACATCGTTTAGAGTCGGCGGACGCTAGAGACCACCATGCCGTGTTATTCAATATATATCAACAATTATTTGCTTGCATTCAACGAACGTTCACAGTTGTTATATGCCACACCGATGCCGAATCCAGATCCTATGATAATCGGCCAGGCGCGGCGCTTGAAGAACAGTAACGAAAAGACACTACCCAGAACCAATCCACCGCCTGGAAACCAAAAAGAACTCTTTAATGCCGCACAGAACAGCACATTCTCCACAAGTGCTTGCAAGTTATGTAATGTTATAATAAACGTTGTGTACATTCCAAAACATTGATTTGCTTACCGAATTTGAGGACGGTGTCCGACAAACAGCGATCAACTTTCTTTCCATACTGATCTTCCGCAAATGTTTGTGCCATCTTGATTGGCAGCTCGAACCTCTACCAATCTGAATGTGTTTTGTTCGGCTAAAGTTTTTGCTTGCAAATTGGAGAAAAGCGTCCCAGCAATACGGAAGATTCAATATACCGATCCCGTAATTATGGGGGTTTTGACAGCTCTTGGAATAACAATAAAAAATAAAATGACGTTTCTATGCCTTGTGCTTATGTCAGACGAGCATGACATCTGCAGTACAGTTTGGTTCGAAAAATGTTTCACCAAGCAAACAAATCAATCAATAGAAGCGACAGGAGCGAATTTATTTTATATCATTTTTCTAGCGTATTCTAGCGATAAAACATCATATGTTCAGCTCAGCGTTGGCTATATTGATAATTGTGAAACCTACTTAAACCGTATTCAACAACGAACGCAGCAAAGTGATTCTGTTTACACTATCGAGTCCGTGATGCACAACCAGCTCAAGCCGACTTGAGCTTTTGTCTATAGCAACCTTGAGCAATTGAAATATGCTATAGCCCCTAAAAAGTTTTGTAAACCTATGATTTGGCATGATTCGGTAGCGCTCGATCATCCGGGTACGGATGAACCGGATGAACGAACTCTTTTTTTCTCATTCGTTTTCTGCTCCGCTTATAAATTGGTAGGTTTCATTGTGTATGTTTCAACGGTAGCTAAACTTCGTGGTGATGAGTTTTTCACTATTTTCCTGCATTTCCACAAGGAATTAATGATCCTGCCATAATATACGTGTTATTACAGTACTTTGATGTTGCAGAGCAGAACAACTAACAGTGACGCGTAGTAGTTTACTTCCTGGGTCGTGTAAAGTGAGGATTAATGTACCAATACAGCAGTGGTAGTTAAATTGTGAAAGGTAAAAGCTCAAACAGTAACGTTGATAATATGAAGTGGAAAATATTGCAAACGAACCGTATGCAACCTATACCTTATCCGTTTTCGTTTGCCATGGTGTCGTATCAATCGATTGCGTACGTTTTTAACCCGAGCAGTGCAGCCATTGCTCACTTCAAAACAAATATTTTTTTGCGTCTTTGCAAATAATAATAATAATAATAATAATAATCCAGTGTCTGTTCAGCACGACAGTAAATAAACAGCGTTCGTGCCAAGTGTTGGTATTTCGTTCGCCAATATCTTATTGTATAACGTAACGTTGTAGCTATCGTTCGAATGTTAAAAAACATTCGCAGGAATCCGAACCCTCGATAGTGTCATTGAATTTATTTCGTGCTGCAAGTCTTTGTTTGCGTCGGGTACCGTTGGCTGAAGAAGAATGCAATTTCATCTCACAAAGGTATAACAATTTTCGTCTAATTTGCTGTTCCTCACTGTAGTCGTATCCGAGACCCTGCTGAACAAAACAACGAATGAACATTTAGTGCAAGATTGTGAAGAAATATGATAATTGTAATACTTAAATCCAAGAGTGTGCATAGTTCGTATTGCTTGAAAAGCTCAAAAGTATACAGGTTTGTCATCGTATTAAGTCTGAAATACATAATCACTTTGTTTGTACCAGTTTTGTTTTATTTTTTTGTTCTTTGATTAAGCGTAATCTTTGTATAGAGTTATCTGGGTTTTAAAGGCTATCATGATACAATAGAAGAAAAAGCATTACTCAGCTCACCATATCTATTTCTACAGGTATATGTTTATGCTGTAAGTAATACTAACAGTGCGCCAGGAAAGTCTATCAATTAGTGAAGCTTGTGGAACGTAAATATAAACATCTTTTCTTATCGGAGTATCATTTCAAACTAAGCGGATGAACTTAAGTCACGGAAGCCAGAAATGGCAGGCCAACACCTCTCAAGGTTGTAGCGCCATAGAAGAAGAACACTAATTCAAATTGAGCAGCACGTTAGCCTATAGTGATTTCGAAACGGATTTTTCACACAACTGAACTAGTACCCTTAATTCCATTCGATCTGTTTACCCGAAAGCAGGACGAACTAAGAAAAAGGCAGGAAAAACTACTTCTACTAGAAAAAAACTTAATGGTTTAACAATTGAACAGTGTAGCTTCGACCGAGCAATTAAAAACAAAAAAAAAAAAAAGGAATGGGCGCGAAGTAAAGCGATAGCGGTGTAAAATGGTAGTACGTTAATCATCGTTACTTTTATCATCGTTTAAGAACAAACGAAGTTGATGGCATGAATTACGTTACAAGGAAGAAGTTGAGACCAAGTCCTGAAAGATAGCAATACACACGACAGGCTCATTTTCTTTCTACCAAGGTTTGGTGCTCCCTTTAAAGATCGATCAAACGGTAAGCTTTAAACGTTTTTAAAATTTTCAAATATGCTCAAAAAACGCCTTTACTTTAATTTCTTTTTTATTTAAAAAAATCATAAAATTAAAAGAAATTCACGAAAAAGCTAAAAACGGCCAGCCAGTAATAAAAAAAAGGAAAAGAAATTCAACGATCTGAACTTCCATCGCAGCGCAGGTGTTTGACGAGTTTTGATAAAATCGTTAAACAAATTTACAGTTTCCGTGATGATTCATTAGATTAATTCAAAGCGCATGCTAAATGGAATGAATCACCAAGTCATTTAATTCCATTAAACAGTCTGATAGTTTTAGGCATAGCAAGTGATTGAATTATTTTCGATTTGTAGAGTGTTGCTTATGCAATTAAGATGCTCAATTAAGCTTGTAGCAAACAATCTAACTTAAAAGATGTTATTCCTGATGGAAACGGTGTCTTAGTCTATCACACAAAGTCTCGAGTCTTACGCGTTCTTCAGTACACAGGACTGACTATCTTGTTGCGGTTACATATAAGGCACGAACTATTGTGAAAGGATTGTTGTTTTATTGTTATACCCGTCCTTCTTAACCTTGTGAACGATGCAAATAACCTTTCTTCTTTTTGAAAGATTTCCCCCCAAACCATTGTCCATATTCTGCACGTGCACAGCAAAACTAACTGGTTGCTATTTTCTCTGCAATCGTTTTAGGTGCAGTAGATCGCAACGATACGGAGTACCGACTCATTCGCTTTACCGGACGCATCATTGTCTAGCCACCATTAGCAAACGAAGATGTCCTCACCAAGCGCAGGCAAGCGCCGTATGGACACGGATGTCATAAAGCTGATCGAAAGCAAACACGAAGTCACAATACTCGGTGGGTTAAATGAGTTTTGTGTGAAGTTTTTCGGTCCACCCGGCACACCGTACGAGGGTGGCGTGTGGAAGGTGCGTGTGCATCTGCCGGAGCATTACCCGTTCAAATCGCCCAGCATCGGATTCATCAACAAAATCTATCATCCAAACATCGACGAAGTGTCGGGCACAGTTTGTCTCGATGTGATAAACCAGGCGTGGACGGCGTTGTATGATCTGTCCAACATATTCGAGTCGTTCTTGCCCCAGCTGCTCACCTATCCGAATCCGGTGGATCCACTCAACGGTGATGCGGCGGCCATGTACCTACACAAACCGGAAGAGTATCGCAAGAAGGTGGCGGATTACGTACGCCGGTACGCCACCGAGGAAGCACTCAGAGAACAGGAACCGGCCGAAAGTTCGGACAGCGAAAGCAGCATGTCGGATTTCAGCGAAGACGTGGCGCAGGATATGGAATTATAACGACGGCTCTATCGACAGCGGACGAGTAGAACTGTTAGTGGTGTAAATTGTTTTCAATATGTTTTCATACCTTTAAATCGTGCAATTCCTTTTTGAATGGTTCTTATGTTCGATATTATATTTACCTCAGATTGTGTTTTTGATAGAACTATACTGGAAAATGCCAACACTGAAGCTCGTTTATGAATTACAGTGGTGATAGAAATGCAAACAAAAACATCTAATTCACGAATAAACTAAAACAAAATAAGTCCATACAGTTTGTTATGTTAAAATCAGCATCAATGTCGAACTCATAATGTTATGTTTTCTTTTTTTTTTTCGTTAACATCTCTGCTGCAGTATGTACTGCGCTTTTGGTAATATAACATAGATTTAGCAGAACGTTGAACTTACACACGCATACTTGTGGGGCTATGAGTAAACATGGACGAAATTTGGAATTCAATAATTTTGAAATCGGCGAGCGGGCTCGGTGGCCAAGGATATAGCGGCGCCGGTCTGCGAACGGACAGGACCGAGCTATCCAGTTACGGAAGTCAGAAATGGCAGACCAAGAAGGACATAAATGAATGAACGAATGAATTTTAAAATTAATTGTAATGGCAAATGTAATTCTAAAAACAATTTTGAGATACGATTTCATACTTGTTGTGCATTGGTTTGTTGTGAAGTAACGTTTTTTTTTTTCTTTAAATAATTCAACATAATATTGTGTAGTTGCAAATTTCGACGTCATGTCCAAAACTCGCTCTCTTTACATTTGGTTTTGCTTCTCTGATCATTTGAATCATTGCTGGGATTTACAATCGGTAACAGCGTTGGCATTCCATTTGTCGAATTATTAAGTCTGTGCCACGTGCCCTGGCGCTCTATGGCCAGTCAGACTTTTCTCGTTTATTCTTCTATGCATCATTAGATGAAACACACCATCCACTATTCTCAACTAAAGGACCGCTCCCTCGCACGCAGGACTGACTGATCTGCGTTGCGGGTAAAACTCAAGTTACGGACGTCAGCAAAATGGCAGGCCAACACCTCTCGAGGTTGTAGCGCCATAGAAGAAGAAGATTCTCATTAACATACACGAGCCAGAAGAAACATGTCTTAAGGAACTGGCACTTTGTCAGCAAAAGAATCCAAAGCTCCATGTATTGCTGATTTACAATTCGCGTTTTTTTTTTTAAACTTACAATTACACTTACGGTGTATTCATGTAACAGATTCATGTAAAAAGTGCTAGTGTTTATCAAATAAGTAATTTAGTGTTATTCGTTCAATCGATAAACAGGGAGTTGCCCCTAGTTAATAAAATTCAATTAACAAACAATCTTTACTTTATTAACGCATCAAAACTGTCAAAAGCGCTAAAGCCCGTAAATGCAATATGCGGAGAGAAACAATTAAGGCTTAAATTGAAAACCATGACAGCATGGCTACGGGATTGATTTTTATTGTCATCAAGCGAAACGGGCCCTGGTCAGATATTTTTTTTTCTATTTTTATACCATCTCTCAAACGTTTCCAAAGAGTCATTCGTACTTTATCTGTTCCACCACTGAATGTTGCCTTTTTTTTTGCTTATTATTATAAAATTTCATATTTTCTAAGAAATACCACATCTGCCAGTGGGAATGAGCTGTTTGGGAATTCGTTTTAAAAGAAATGTCTTTCATTATGTTACTCCAAAATGCACGGTAAACTGCTCTTTTAACTTTTTTTGTTATATAAAACCACCACTAATTATCGATGAATAACTTTACCATTTCTTTTAATTCGCAACGTAATTTAGGTTTAAACATTTTAGATAAGTTTTTCATTTTTGTTTTGCATCAGGACGGTGAGCTAGCATGTTCAATTATTCAATTATACTAATAAATAAAAATATGTTCTTTAACAATATTCACGCATAAACGTTAATAGCAACGACGTACTTCAAGCGTACAGCTTAAAGGGAAAATGTTATATCCCGCAATGATTTTGTTTAAATATTATCCCTCCACCCGGTTTTATCATTCACTACTCGTTAGCATTAAGAAACGACGGTTAAATTGTGTTTAGTTCCTGGTTTCATGCAAAAACTTACGTGTTCAATTGTGTTTGTTTTGTAGCTAAGTATAATAAACTTTATTAAGTATATATATATATTTTTTTTGTATTTGTAGTGAATAAGATGTCTTGCACAATTTATGCTATTAATTATACATTAAGCGAGCTTTCATACGAAAGAACCACATAATTTATAGTCCAACTCCAATTTGAAGTACGCATTCCAAAACCTGGCCCATTTGCTTCAAGGTTTGCCCACAGCCCTACCAAACTCAAGGATTCTTGGACAACTGGTGCTTCTATATTGAATAATTCCGAACAAATTGGAAGTCTCTAGGTTTAATTCTCTTTTTGTATGAACTAGTGTCAGAGTACATGTGTCAGTCAGCTCTGTTTTACGAGTGTTCTTTCTGAAAGTCCTCATGACCTGGTAAATCATGGTCTTGTCTGGTGTTTGGCTTGCCGGCTATAGAACGACTTTTATAAACTTGTTGATATCAAGTAGTTGGGAACAGTCAATTCTATCTGTTTGTTTGAGGTTTCTCCAAAATAGTTTCGACAGTCGCATGGGTGAAAGTGGTAGATCTTGCTTTGCCTTACACCACCTGAAAGGATGTTTTCCATCAGCACTTTAAAATTGGTCTGGTCTACTCCTAGTGCACTTGGAGGCCATATACGCTATCGGATATTTTTCCTGAAAAGATCGAAGATAATTCAAATGCCAGTTGGAGTATATCCGGCAGACACTCCCCGTTGTCTTCCGATGTCTAACTTGGGGCATTTTCGAAAGTCTCGCTGGTTTTCGCAGTTCTCGCAATGGTCGTAATAAATTAAGCTGATAACGTTATCAATCGTTGTCATTGCACAGTAGGAGGCGCAATGCTGAATTCGAATCAAGCAGGAAGAGTACTTGCGAACTTGGTAGAGTAAGTCGCTAAAATCGGTCCAAAGTTTTCATAAAAACGTTCCTCATCATTTAATCATTCCTTGAATAATGTAATGAAGTAAATTAAATACAGAAGTCGATTGTGTTACGTATTCGTCCATTTTTTTTTGTTTTTTTGTTCATGTAGGGCAGTGAAGGTCAGAAGAATCTTGGATCTGGAATTTTGTGGCGTCATCTGGTGACGTGTTTGAAATCGTAACACGTTGCCGATGTCTTCACGAGGTTTAGTTCCAATTTTTAACGCCGTTAATATCATGTAATAAACATTTTTACAGAGAGAGTTTTAAGAGCTTTCTGTACCTTCTGTAGCTTTCTGTAGCTTTCTGTTCTAGAGTTTTAATTCAGTACTGTGTTAGAAAGACAATCAGTTCCAGAGTAATAAAAAATGAATGCTTTCGGTTCAACATCAACATTTAAATTAATTCTGTATTAAAACACGTTAATGTTGGGAGATAAATATTCGTCCACATCCTCAGAATAAAGCTTCAGAGCAGGTTCAGAACAGAACGGGTACGGCTAAATAAAGTTACGGATTCCCAGAAATGGTAGACCAATGAGATTATATCTGTGAGGCTTTCACATGAGCATCAAGGTCAAACCGTTTGCCACTGGCTGTTAAAGAACGTTTCAATGCATACGTGTTTTATTCTTATTTTAACTTTTAAAATGTTTGTGAATGTTTAAGAAAAACTTATGTAATTGACTTCCGCGTGCAGATAGAGCATAACTGTTGGATGCTGCTAATGTGTGAGCATTCTGTAAGGACAAGGTTTCATATGAACTTCCACAACTGTTAAAACTGATCTGGTTTTTCTCCAATAAACCAACTCTCTTTCTTCTGTTATCTAGATCTCTTTTTCTTTCCTTCATTATCTCTCTCTCTCTCACACTTGCCCGTAGTGTATCTAGTAGTTAATTCTCTCCGTTCTCCGTTCCCGAAATTATGAAACAGGCGAGGGAAAATCCCAACACAGAAAGGTTGGGAAAATAATGCGTGCGCACACTCATACCACGACAGTCAAGGCAGTGGCTGTGCATGGCAAGCGAAAGCAAACAGTAAGCAGATGTATTTGTGGCCAAATAAGCACATTTTCGCGAAAGTTAGTTTGTAGCATCTGGGCAAGTTAAACTTAAAACCTCAGATATTGTCGGCCAAAGCCTGTTGTTAGCCCGTTAGTGTATCGGACGCGAGTTTGTACTAGGTACGGTGGTGGCTGCGGAATGTATATTAACTAATTGCGTTAATTCCCAATTCACCCCTTAATACGGCGCGTGTTTACCTTAAATTGAATAACAGATAACGATGATTGTGTTATTAATTGAGGAAATACGTGCAACAATTGCGACCTGACCTTCTTGTAGTGAATTTAAAAAAAAAAAAGTGCACTATCAGGCAATATACCATCAACTAATCGTGAAAAATAAGAAACAGGAGTAGCTGTGATAGTGTAGTGAATTTTTGTTTGCACAAAAAAAAAGATTTCTGAAAAGAAGAGTATCTAATGTATCAAGGATCCGCCCTACTGACGATAGCAAAACATTACCCGTTGAGTCTGTACGATTCTGCGGAATAAAAAAAAAAAGAGAAGTCAGATTCATGGTCGCCATCTATCAAGCAGCTTTCAAAAATCAATCAAGTATGAATCCCAATGTTTAGAATGCATCAGCATCGCATCCATCGTAATTGATTATAGTAGCAAGCAAAACATTGCGTTAAGAATTGCAAAAATTTCCTAATGCGAGAGTGTGGTGCGTATATATGTTTTGCAGCTGATTTTGGTAGAGAGAGTATACTGAAGGTAACATAATACTTTTCGTGCCTTAGGCAGGTGCCTTGTTTGAACGATGATTTTTATATAAAAAGTGCATCACATAACAAATTTTACTGCTTAAACTAGAATCACCTTAAAATGAATCTTCGCCTCAATATATTTGCTCAATGAACGCTCAGGTCAATGGGTAGCTCTGTAACCAAACCCCATTCATTTTTATTCATCGTGACTATTTTTTGGAGACAATGAGACGATATTAAATTATTATATCATAACGCATAAGGATCTCATCAAAATGGTTTAATAAGATTCAAAGTCTAGACTTGGAAGAGTATTTTAGTTTTTAAGCTATCGATACTACGACCTGGTCGACTATGAGAAAACAGACACCGCATTTAAATAAATTAATAAGATTTGAATAAATAATTTCGCCTCCTCCCATGCACGTCGAATAGCCTCAAACAACCTTGCGGACTGAGTCGACAGCGCCTAGCGAGTGGACAGTCTTGTTGAACAGAAATAGCACGGAAGATATGTCCTTTGACACATATCGACATGGAGCTCTATTTTGAATGAAGAAGTGATCCCCATCGGTAGAACCGCAATATTCTCAATAGTGGGGTACTGGATCACTTATCAGTTCGTAGTGTTTTAGGTTTGCCCAGTTCTTCCAGGAAGTGGGAATTATTTTGTTTTAATAATTTGACCAAACTTTGAGGATATCTCGTTCTGAAGCATCTGAAAACAAACAAATGAATTGAAGTGATACATTCCCCAGGGTGTTCCATCTAGAGTGCTTTCCGATAGACGCCTATGCTTCAGATCTACGCTAGTACTGATTAAATCCAGCCTGTCCATCAAAGTTTCCAAACCACCCCACATACATTTTTAATTCATAACATGGACAGCACTGATAACTTACGATGATACCCTAACCCAGAGCTTTCTAAACTAGATTAGGCTAGACTTTATGATGAGTGGACTTTAGGCTTGGGAGTGGAGCTCTGCTTAGCTTGAAGCCCGTCTTTAATCGTCTTTAAACTTTTTATGGCAGAGAGGTTAGTAACGGTGATTGAGGACTCTTAAACAAATCTCTCTCTAGCAGAATAATGATATCATAAACATAGTATCGAGGGTTTCGAACTTTAAGTAATAATACCTTGCTTGGGAGAAACCTGATAT
>KI424013.1:4876-15636 GCA_000473375.1 Anopheles culicifacies | reverse complement strand
AAGTAACGGAGGATTTCTTGGCTGTGTTCGACGCGCTTGGGATTTTCGTTTATTCCAAAACAATTCTACAACGCACCAACAAACAACCGGGAATGGTTTTTCGGAGGGAATAAATTAAGTTGTCGACCAGTTTGGGAGGAGAAGAAAACCTTCGGGCCCCAGAAAAAAACTACACCATCGTAGGCTTCGTAGTTGTGCTCGGCTCTATGGGATTTGGATGACGTTGCGACGACGGATGATGCCTGCAGTGCGAATGATTGTTTCTGTGGGACTTTTTTGTGTGTTTTCGTTGCGTTGCTTGTTCGGTATGAATTTTAATGAGCACCAACATTGTGAAGAATGTGTGTGTGCAGTGACAGGTGTTGAAAATAATATCCTCACTTTAAGTCGCTACTTGATCCACGCAGTGTGTACGCAGGGCGGTTGGAATCAAGCTCCAAACTTCGATCGATTAGGCACGGAATGTCTCAAAAGTGTCGATTATAAATACAACACACACTTATATTTAAAAACAAAAGAATTTCAAACATTTCAAGACGTAACTTGGAAGATATCAGATACCTAGAGACCTTGCTCTGGTGTTGAAGAATTTCTGTGATTCTATAAATATCTCACAGTTTGGAGAGAGTTTTACGCCTTGTTTTGATCGTTAATTGAATCCAATTCCAGCTCTAAAACTTGATGATTCACAACCTCCCTGTCGATATCACTGGAGAGCTCCAAATGCCTCATTTGTAGTCCAAAGATGGAGTTATAAAATTCTGACATTCCTGCTCTTTATGCGTTTACAACCCCTATTCCAGCTTCGAAAATCAAGAACAAATTGAAGCTCCAGAGATTGATCCTTTACAACTCTAAATAGATCTCGAGAAGATGGACACCTTGCCTGTGATGTCACCTGTCGCAAGGCACAGAACATCGTGGGATCTGGATCGTGTTTCAGGACACATCTTCCGATCCTGAAGTTCAATGTTTGGAGTTTTGATGTTTTATTGATATGCAGACTAGCCAGGCCCCGAAGTAACACATTCATCGTCCACGCTCCATGGAGAAGACACCATTCCCATCCCGAAAAAAAACCCCACCCGAATATTGGTCGCTAGACAGTTACAGTTTACAAGCACTGGGTCTATTTCAACCAACACCGTGCCGAGCCGGTGTTATTTATTGCACTTTCTTCATGGGCTGAATTGTTTGTTTTGTGGAAGGTTTTATGTTTTAATGGAGGTGCCGTAATTTGAATGGAAATCGAATCAAATAAATATCTCATACAGACGCTGGCCTGCCCTGTGTGGGCCGATGTTTCGGCTTCGGTGCGTACCGGGTATGGCCGTTATTAGTATGATTTCGTTTCCATTTTGCTCGCAACCCCATCAGCGTTCGGGGAGGGTTCAAGTTGCAGGAACGAATAAATTTATCCACGCCGTCGCTGCACGGTGTGGATATTTTAAATTTATTGACTAGTAACATTTTGTGGACTGTGGCTGACTGACGGACTGATCGGTTCGATCACTTTTGACGCACGGCCACAGGTTGTGCCCGGGGTCAAAAAAGCAATCCGTTCGGGAGGTGTTTTTCTTCTCTCGATATGCTAGGAAACTGAAACCAGCATCAACGCTCGGATCTCAGAGGGATGGGTAAAGCAGAGTCTTCGATGTCGACGTCTACCCATTCCGTTCGCATCATCAAGTGCAAGACGACCCGTGCGCTTGGTGGTGGTACCGACAACGCGAGAAATAAAAACAAATGACCGTTATTAATCAAGCGGAACTCGCTGGAACTGCTATTTGCCGTTCCCAACTGTAAGTACGTCGAGTACGGTCTTCCAATCCCGAAAATCCGCAGGTTTTCCAACCATCTCCGTTGGGTCCTCATAGAGCACGACGACCCTTCGCCCGACTTAGGGTCTCTCCGTCTCGTACGAAAAGGGTGTGTATTCTTGTGACATTTTCTCGTTCTGCTGGAACTATGTCTACATGAAAGTGTTTTGTATTATATTTAGTAAAGCCCCTTTGTACTCTTCCCATCTCAGCCACCAATTCTAGGTTCACGGAGAACGGTTCCATCTCTCCATCTCTCAGAGGTCCGTTTGAAAATCAAATAACCATAAATTTCCAAAAATTAAATAGACACAACACCAACTGGCAGCCGGTTTCGGAGGCCGGAGCGACACTTAAGAGAAACGCAAACGGCACTGGGTAAAAGAGCTGGGTGTCGAATTTCTAACCGAAAGGTTTAAACATGAGGATGCACACGCGAAGACACCCCAGGGGTAGGCTACAAGTGTTCTTTACGGACATCTACGGATGCACTCGTCAGAACCCGGCGATGCGTGAGTTTTTCGAACCACCACCAAGCGTATACCGTCAATTATCCACGGAAATCCCGTTTCGGAGGCGTTTAGGATCAGGTTTTTCTTTCCAAAAACATTTGGTGACTTTATTGCATTTTTGTTTGTAACGCTCTCGGTGCTGTGATCGTTTCGTTGGTGGGTTTATGTAAGCAGAACGCCAGTAGGATCGTGATCTTTATCGATTGGCAAGATTGCCTGACAGTCAAGGTCGTGTGCGGTCAAGTATCACAGTGGTAGATCAAGAAATTGGAAAAAGAGACGCCTTCCGGGGCATTCCTCGAATAGAATTTTAGAAACATTTCGAAAAAAGCAATCTTTTTCTCATTAAGCTAAGGGGCATAGCGCTGATTGCCTAACCCCAATTCTAGCCCCCGAGGGGGCAACCGTACTCGAGATATGTTAATAAAGATTTCTACGCTCAACCTCAAGAACCCGCGTGTTCTTGGACGAACTCCACAACACTAGCTCATAAATTATGCACCAAGCTTTGAGGTTGTTGTCGGTTACGAAAACAAGCTCATCAAAAATTGACATTCTGATGATTGATTAACTAGGACTGCGCGAAAAAACCCCCCTCTCGGTCCGGTATCTAGAGTTCACATCTCGGCGATCTACTGGGCTAGACTACATGCATCCGGTACACCCAACAGCATACGTGCGTGTGAAGCTAAATGAGTAGGCGAACCGAAAACAACAAGAAAACGGAGGAGGGGGGTGGGGGAGAAACCCCTCAAGCAAAGCCAGCTGGCCGATCCGAATCCAATCCATCGTAAAACGAAAAAAGAACCCGCCATGACAGCTCGGAACATCGGGTACACAGCAAACAGCATCAGTTCTTCCTGTACATTCGGAACGTTTTGCAAAAACACCAAACCCAACACACGGTACGTCTCCCAGGAACGTGCTGACAATATTCATCAGCCATCCGACCGCAAGGAAGGCCTGGTCGGCCGTTCCTGGAGATGCGAAGTCCGTTCCAACACCACGTGCGTACCGAATGCCCATAGAGTCGCCTAAAGTGGCCTAAACCACGTCGCCGCCAGTAACAGTTGGGCCCGGCCCCGTGTACACGATGGCCTCTGTGTACTTGTCAAGAATGAATAAATATTTTGATTGATGAGGATTTCGTTTGGCAGTGCGGGCCGACAGTTCCGAAACAATGCCTTCGCCCGACATGCCCGATGCATCGGAGCGGAATGTGCATCGCTTCACATGTGCGTTTGGGGGTTTTTGGACGAACAATTTTACAGCATCTAACCACCGTATGTCAGCTGGCCGGAATGCGTCACATACATTGCCCACCTTCCCTGCCGTTGGCCGGACAAATAAATTCCTCCACGAGGTACGTTTCGCATGATCGGGCACGTGAGGGGGCTCAGTCCGGAACCATTAATTTGTCGAATGACTTAACAGCTCGTTGGGCACATTGACGAATAAATTAGAACGACTTGATTCTCCAAAACCCGAGAGCGATATGTTGTGGAGTGGTACAAGTTCTAGCTTGAATCTAGAGCTCTCCCAACTCCACTCCGAAACCAGGGGGGAAGGCCCACCGTTTGTTTACGATTTGTTTATGGGCAAAGAATTAATTTGAATGGCGAAGAAATAAATTCGTACGGACGCAATGGATCGGTTATGGAAAAGTTTCGCCAGCTTCGTGGGCTAACGCAATAATTAATGGGAGAACCGTGGACGAACGTCCTCCGTAAGGTAAGAGCGCCCCAAAACTAGGGAGAATGCGAATAAATTCACTTTTGTTCGGTGATTCTTGAGGTTCGAATAACCGGCGACATCGTGTGGTTGACATTATCGATCAAGCGATCGGGTAAAGGATTAGCTGATAATGGTGAATGATAGTGGACTGAGAGATGTTTCAAATTTATTCGAGTTGATTGAGAAATTGTGTCGGACAGCGAATAGCTCCGTGGGGCTATCTTGCTTTTTTGTTTTAATGTTTTGTTTTCGATGGATTTATTTAAGCTATAATTTAGAGTGCGGAGACGGAGTTTATTTTTAGCGTTTTGAGGTGATATACTGAGTTCCAAGATTTCTTTTTTATTCTTCAGGAATGTTGAGTTGGATATTCAATTCAATTTTTTTTTTGAAATAATTGTTCATGACTTTCTCATAGGTTTGTCCTTTATTGAACCACTGTTCGAATAGATCTTGCCTTTGTAATAAAGAATGTCATAGACACCAATTTCTCGAGGCATACTGAGGTTGTAGAACCTCAAAAGAAGAAGAAATATATCAATTTCAATGACTGCAAAGAAAGCAAAAAACATCCGCTCCAGAATTGACGTTTATGACATTCATTCAACAGTGGATCAAGAATGGACAAATCTATGATAAAATCACGATCAATTATGTCATCTGAAAACAAAGTTATGAGAAAAAATGCACACGTTTTCAGTTGAGTTGGAAAACGCCGAATTATTGAAGATATCTTCTTCAAGATTTATGTCAGACGACCCTCAATAACGCAGTCTCTATTTCCCTTCGAAGATCCAAATTAATTAGAGCGACTCCTTAACATATGGAGAGACGACACTATGAGTACTTAACCTTGACATAGCCCAAATTTTCCTTTATTTACTCAAGGCCACTTCTTCGCATTCTACACATCTGTTTTGCAAAAATCCATCCGATTTATTTCAACGCCATTATCTAGGAAAGAGTTCTCCGTTTAGCTACCCTCCTAATGCAGCTGATCTCATCTGACTGATAAAAACGAGATGTGTGCAATTTTGCGTAGCTTCTCCCGAGTATCTGTCCCATCCCATCTGTCAGTGCCGAAAACGTCCCCGTCCCAGATCAACCGGAAACGGACGCCATATTTCACGGATGTATTTAGGCAGCTCGCCCGAACGGAGGACTTTCTAATTTGCGCACCAAGGAACGCGCTCTCCCGTTTGCTGATATTCATGTCCAGGATTAAGCCACATCCCGCCAACGTTCGGGATCGTTATAGCTTTTTAATCCAATACACAGTAATCCCGCTTTAATTATTCGCCCTAAACGCGTACAGTGAAGCACCCAGCATGTTGTTACTTCGCTCGAACTTTCATCCGTTTGTTCGGAAGGATGCGGGCGCATCTATCTGTGGCATGCTAGTTGTTTTGGTTTGGAACAGAGAGCCAAACGACGGGACGGTTTCGTGTTTGTTCTTTATTCTGCAACGCCAAACATCGTCGACGATGAAAGTGAAAGGAGTCGTCCCGTCTGGTTGGAGAGTTTCACTCCCGGGAAAGCAATACAACAAAAAAACAAGGCACTTGATTATCACGGCTTGCTGCTCACTGCTGGCGAGATGGCCAACGTTAATTATGGGGAAGTTAATTTTCCACCCATTGGCCAACGGATTTGGTTGTGTTTTTGTTGAGGACTCCTTTAGTCCTCCATGCAACCATGAGGATGTGTGTGTGAGTGTGGAGTATCTCTCCAAAAAGGGGATGTATTATGTGTTTGGATCTTTTTGTCCCGCCATAACTATCTTTTTGAGATATCCATCCGTGGACTTTGTCTTTAATTTGTTGCTCTTTTAATTAGATCAGCAGTAGGAAGTAGTTAGCACAGGGAGTTCCAAAAAAATACACATTAGACGACAGAGAAAAACTTCATCCAACTTACGTCCGAGGAAGCAACGACTCATTAGGAGAATAGAATTAACGACCAACTCTGACCCCGTGTGCATCGATCGTAAATCTACCCATCAACGGCCATTTCATCGCCACAATTAAATTTACATCAATAAAGCAATAAAGACATTATTATGAAAATATTAAAATGTTCCGAATGGGTGAGTTTATGCTAATACTTTGCCGGAATTCTAACACGCCTTCGAGGTGAGGTGGGAGTTCTAAGCGGGCACGCTTGTTGGCGATGATTTGCGTTGATGTTCGCGCTTCATCATCATCGTTAGTTTCGCCTTTTTTTTTGCTAAGCCCGCATATTGACATGAACCTCGTAGCTGCAACCTCAACTCACGGGTAGTCGAGCCAACAAATTTCTGAATATCATCCATCCGTTCATTCAATGTTTCTGTTTTTTTTCCCTTTTTTGTAGGGACAACCGACCCCGAGCACGGAAGCACTGGGAGTTTGGATTGTGCTTCCACATCATTCCTCCCAACAAATCGCTCACTTCGAATTTCCATTCACTGAAGTTTGGGAGGTTTTGGTTCTCGCTTTTTTGCTCCACTCCAGAAGCACCAGTCGAAGAATCGCTGCCTGAAAATGTAAATTTCAATATTTCCCATTCAATGCTCCACTTCGCGGTGGGACGCCGGGAGCACGGAGCAGGACGGCAGATCATTCTATTATCTAATAAAATATTCAAGCAGAAAAAGTTAAGTTGATTTCCATAACAATATCATGCCTGTGAAAACACTCCACTCCATTGCTCTCCATGGAACTCCATTCCCTGAAGAACTGAGAAGGTTTTCCGCCACCGCCCCAGGGAGGCTGAAGGTACTAAATATGTTTTTCTTCTTTCCTGTAAGCACTCACTCGGCCCCGGTAAGTAACAAAGATCGCGTACATCTTTGCCGCGCTTATCTGCCTGCTGAAACTCATCCCCCTAATCAACTCGCACTCAAAATGGCGGGTTCCCGTACTTTTTGTTCTTTTTCGTTCGGAAAAACTTTACAAGTGATACAAAAAAAAATCTGCACTGTTCTGCTGGAAAATTGATATTAGAGTAATAAAAATGACTTTTGTTTTCATTCATTACGCAAAACCACCCTTCTTTCTCTCTCTCTCTGGGGGGGTGGTGTGCAGAAAGAGTAAAAGAAAATCGCTTGGCTTACGAAAATCTCTTGTTCTGTTTGTATGTTGTTGTTGTTTGGCGTTCAACTCTCGGGCTTAATGTTGGTGGCATAACATTGACGGATGATTCTTGCGCACGGATGGATCCCGGTAACCGTACCGTGTCGTGCCGGGAGTGTTAGTGATGCTTGGAAAATGGCAGTCCTCGACCAACCTGGCGGTGGAACGCAACGGAGTGCAAATTAAATTATGTGGCAACGATTACATGGTCCTAAGATGGGAAAAAGGGGGGCTCTAGAGACGATGCGAGCAGAAAGCGTGATGATAGAAGTCAAAAAAGCATGTTCTTAGCGTCGAGAAAACATGACCGCTGACAAATTAACTGCACCAAATGAGCACAGTGAGGCCCGTCGTGACCGTGTCTTCTACCAAACGGTAGCCGAGCCGTGTTGTCGATGTTTTGTTTTTGTTGGGACCTTCTTCCCTCCACTCCCACCTCCCACCTCCCTCTCCTCCTAAATCTAGAGCATCTCCACTAACCATTACGATACCCTTTTTATTGTGGGGTGTGTATGTACATTTGCTTTGCGTTTATGATGCCGGCACTGCTTCATGCACACGGCTACCGGGACGTCGGACGTCTAATGGTACGCGCGTTCCCCATCGCTGCATCGATTGGAACGATCAATAAAAGTTTAAAAGGTTTTTCCCTCCGCGAACATTACGCATTACGTACAGTCGGCGTAAGTAAAATTCTCCATTTGTACCGTAAACACGTCGTTGCAGCGCTATTTCGGGGCTTTGGGCGCTGGGCAAAGAGTTGACAAGAGCTGGGGCGAGTGAGTGAGTTTAATGTCGCGGGTTGATTAATTCCTCAATCACTGGTTCCATTTCAGGCCGCGACACGACACGTGAACAGCATTTTGTACTTAAATTGTGTTTTTTTCTTCTCTTTTCGTTTCTTTCTCCTGCAGTTTGTTCCCGCGGACGGTCAATTCCACCCGAGTGAAGCGGTAATTGGTGCGTCATTAGCGGTAGAATGCATTTTCTAAATAAATAGTTTTATTGAATTGGGTTGTTGAGGGATAGGAAATGATTGGATTTTCGTTTTGTCTTTAAAAGCGTTTATTTTTGTCAAAAAGGTTTAATTGTTTTCGGAGGCTACGATTTGCCTCTAGTTGGTACATGATTAGTAAATAGATATGTCATTATAATTGAATGTTTTTTTTGTGAAGTTCATTACATAAAGAGCGTGTTTTATTTTATGATTTTTATGAGCACTTTGTAGTCTACAATTTAATTTAAGGGAACATATTCCGCTCAAGGCTAATGTATTGCCAATAGAAATAGTTTCAGTCTAAACAGTCCAAAATTTAATCTTTAAGGAATACTTGTCATTCAGTTCGAGGTTCAGAATTTTGGAAAAATCTTTAAACTGACCGATTTTGATGACACAATAAAATATATAAATATTGCTTGATTTTTCTTTCATTTTAAATTTTGCTGTTATTTTATTTTACTAAAATAAATAATTAAAAATCATCGGAGTCAACTAAAACACAAAAAAAAGAACAACTCTTTTCGTCTGATTTATTTATCATGCTACAAATAATATGTTTACTATTTCAAGATTTTTTTAATATTTTTGTGTTTATTATAAGAATTTTAATGTTATTTATCCGAATGAGGAATATTGAGAATTTTATAGCATTAAAATAACTTGTATAACTTAAAATGTCCGCCATTTTGAATATTCAGTGAAACTTACTAAATTCTCTTTTTGAAGTCATATTCAATATTATAACATATAACTGCAGTTGATGCTTTTTTATGTTAGTTGTCTAGTGTTAAGTTTCAATTAATGATTTTTAAAATTTGCAAAACTAGGCTAAACTTTATCAAAAATACTTTAAAAATTTTATATTTTAGTGGGTTTGTATTATTAGAAAACTTACGAAAGTAATTATATGTACATTACAAACTGTCGGGAATAAACTGCAGAGTTTTCATACAAGTTATGAAGAAATTGAATCCTAGAGACTTCAGCAAAACTTAAAATTTCATGAATCAAATATCATTTAATAGTTCTTCTGAAATGTTTCTTAAGAATATACGAATATTATATAATAAATATTAATAAATGTATTTCATGAAAATTATATCAATTATTAAAATTTTTAATAATGTTTTGGATTTTTGAAGATTTCTGAATATTTTAAAATTATATTAAAGTCCTTAAAAATGAAAAAAAAACTAGGATATTGGCTGCATCTTGTTCTACATTGATTTAGGTCAGTACTTTTTCAATTGATTTTTAATAAATGACCAGTGAGTTCCAATACTTTTGAATATATTATTCGTAAACTAATCTGAGTTTTCGCCTAAAATCCCCGTTGGCTAAGTTCGCTAATGGCACCACATAACCTCAAATCGTTTTGCTCGATCGACTTTCTCACGTTCTAGCTTAAATTCCGCTTGTTTTAGCCGCTCATTCTCCGCTAATTGAAGTAATTAAATCAATTATCAATTTTGCAACAATCTGCCAATGCAGCAGGGCTATGGTCCAGCTCACGCCAGGCACTGAAATTGCAGCGGTAATGTGCATTTTGCCAAACGATAAACGGTTTTTAGCTTGCAAACCGCCCAACCACGTTCCCCTACTGGTGATTGACCCACATCATGCTACATCGCGTCGATGGGTAAGCGATTTTCAATTATCTCCAAAATGTAGTCCACACATGCAACACGACTTACAACCCTCCAACAAAAAGGAAAAACCTCCCTTTCTTGTCCCTTTTTTTTTTGGCGAACAAAAGATAAGACTCGCATCGTTCGTGTGCTTTTGTTCAGCTTACTTCCTGTTGACCCGTCAGGTTCCGGATGGTGGCTAAATCTTTCGGCTAACTCCGGGGGTGGTTCACCTGCAAGGCATGGCCGTCGATTGTCCAGGGAGCTAGCAAACATAAAACCCACCCTCTACGCTTTGTCCTTAAAAGGGCTTTCGTGTGTACTGGAGAAGCTTTTTTGACTTTCGGGACGAGCGAAGGAAGAATTACATTGACTGCCCTTACAAACGATCACAAAAGCCATCGCGCACTGCGCTGGCACGCCGGAAGTGAACGGTAAGCGTAAGGATATTATCCTCCCACCACCGTTCCCATTCCGGTAACCTCTCGTAGGAGGTAGGAGCCTTCGGGGCGAATCGAAATTCTCGCTTCTGTTTGTTTTCGACGCTCGAATGCCTTGTGTTGGGCGGTTGCAGGTTCAAGCGTCCTATACCATGAAGGTAAACCACCGAAAAAAAAACAGCACCTCGCACACGCACCGTGTCGGGCACGTGGTTCATTACCGTTAGATTATGAGCCGCTTCGATTGATGATTGAGCCTTGGAAAAGTTTCGCCACGCGATTCCACCGAGGCCGATGATAAAACTTGATAATGCCCGTTGGCGAAAGCACTCTGACTCTGGTGCCTTATGTGGGTGCAAAAATTAGAATAAAAGGTTCTTTTGTGATACTGTTGAACAAATACTGGAGGGATTATATAATTATTTCTGAGAAACACAAAATTATTTGTTTTATTCACAACGAACAGCCAGGCAGTATTGCTTACAATGGAAACTTAAACTTAATCTAGAAAAT
>AXCM01005468.1:0-18837 GCA_000473375.1 Anopheles culicifacies | reverse complement strand
ACCGCCGTACGGTTCGGACTGGTCTTACGATGGGTTTTTTGGGTCGACATCTCTTTTTGGTTGGCGAGGGCAGAAGTGATCGCATCACTACATCAGTGTGCGTGCGTGTGTGTGTGTGATGGTATGACCGAAACCAACACAACCATCGGGATACGCACCATCAACGGGTTCAATGCTTGCGGTTGCCAAAATATGCTGTGGTTGTATGTTGTACCAGAGCTTCTTAAAAGCAGAGCTCAAAGAATAATAAAACAGAGTTCGAAAAAAAAAAGAAAACGTTTCGCTATCAAAAAAAAAAAGAAGCAGTTTTACTCCCCTGGTTGTCAGTTTTAAATTTTTCAATTGGAAAATTTAATTTTAATTAATTTTAAATGGTTGTTTACAAATCTGTAACGATTCTTTAAACAATTAATTAAGAAACACTGTATCATTTTTTTCACTTCTACGCAAAGGACTGTAAATCATTCATTCTTGTTGGTTAATTTTTGTCTAATGGCATAAAGCATGATTCACGTTATGAGAAATCGTTCACCAATAATTTCAAAACCCGCTTGACGAAAAACCTAAGGTCAAATATCAACAACAGTTGCCCAAAAAGCATAACCATACGCGGAACAAAGAAATGCTCGGAAACAAAGGAACAGACGCAAAAGAGATCAACGAAGAAACAACATAATGAAGAATGCGAGACAATGATCAAGAAATAGGAAAACCTGAGCAGAACCATGCTGTGAGCTGAGGACATCTGGAATGAGGCCCAAAACAAAACAAAAAAGAAGAGGCAAATCGATTTGAGGTGAACCCATCTTCATTGCCCGATTCTTGTTGATGTTTAGAAGTAACGTTTCCAGCAAAACAGACAAAGATGAGCTTTACTTATTAATAAATGAAAACGATTTTAAACAAGTTTCCAAAAGAAAACGGTTGGATACATCCAAACGGACAAAAAAAAAAACATGCGAAACGATCCCATAAAGTGCAGGCCGATAACCTAAATGTACAACAAAATGTGCTTCTATTGCGATAAGTGGGTCGTTGGTTTTTGGTGAGCGATTAGAAATGCTTATAGGTACGTCTATCTGCTCACGTTTCTCACGATAAAATCAGAAGCAGCCCAAAATGGCGATAAAGAAGAGTAAATCCATTACAAATGCAAGAAGTACACAAGGGTTACGCATGTGAACGAGCAAAGGTGTTATCAAGTTTCATTAAAATAAGTTAATTTATGTTTTATAGCTGAAGTACAGCTAATGATTATCAATTATCAATAAATTAATTATTATTTAAATGAAACATTTATATCATTTTGATATTTGGACAATGCGACTCTTCTTACTGAATGCTCTTCTTCATTTTTTTTATTACGCTAATAAATTTTCGATAAATTTATACTTCATTTAATACAGTCTTCAACTCATTACCATTTAAAATAGAATGTTTGCTGTCTACTGTTATATGGAGCTCCAATGGCTTGAGTTACATTTTAGAGTTATTCGATGTAACGCTCAGTTTTAAAGTGCGTTCACGCAATCAGCTATCTTTGGTAATTGTGTGCTTCTTATCTGTAGGCCGGTAGTGAGTTAACAATGTTCCTGATTTCTAGAGATTAGCATACTCTATCCAGCCAGGGTTTAAAGGTCTGGGTTATTTTTTTGTGCCCTTCCCTCTCTCTCTCACACACACTCTCTATGTCTCAGTTGGGGTTGATTGCTTTTATCTATACAGACATTACATAACATACTTTGCCATCCGTATGACCGGAAGTGAAGTCGCCCGTTTGTACTGTTAAATTTGATTACGGAAATCAGTGACTTGTACGCGGCGTGACTGGTTTTAAAAATTACTCACACACACACACACAAACACAAAAACAAAAAAAAAAGCGCCTCACTACGCCAGCCGTATAAATATCGCGTGAAATGACCATTGATGCTTCATGCTAGCGTAGAAAACCTTGAGCATTCATTCACATTGAACATTCGTTTACATTTAGATCCGAACATGCCGTACGCCTATTTAAGGAAGGGTGTAGTAAAACTTCCCAAGAACCGGTATTAAGCAAAAATATTCCAATTACGGTGCAAATGTAATGGAGTGTCTTTCGGTGCCTGTTAGTGATGACTGGTATAGTTTTGGCGTTATTTTTAAGATAGTTTGGTTTTTTTTTTGCGCTCCCCCTTTGTCAACATACATACCCCAGGGTGCCCGGGCAGGTATGTGATTGCATCAAGGTTGCAATATTGTATGGCCTTTTGATGGCCTTGATGTAGTAATGCGTGAGGAAACAGATGAAGTAGAATCTCCTTATGCAGTGAGCATGTCGCACCATTAAGCGCAATTATGTAAGCGTTGACTAAACTAAGAAATTATTCTGCCGATGGTTGCAACGGACACTTTCTGTCGAGTTACGACTTACCAGCGCATGCCACACTACTTATCGCATCTTTCCACCAATAGATCAGGGGTTGGCAAAGTTTTGAAGAAAAGCAATAGATTTAAAAAGGAAGCTTCAATAAGCATGAAACACATATTTCTTGAACTAGCAAGTAGTTTTTAACTAATAAGCAGACAGTGGCGCATCTTAAGATTGCTTAAATTCTTTATTGATGGACGTGAACTCAATCCAAAGGAAACTCTAGAATAAGATATTCCAAGTTAGGTATAGACATCACATCTCACCTATTTCAAATTCATATTTTCCATCAAAATTCCAACAAGAAAAAATCATCAAACAAAACTACCCTGAACTGAAATTCGCATTGGTCTATTAATGATAGGTAACGGTGTAGTTGCGGATACTACAGCGGAAGGATTTCCTCATCCTATCTGAACCGTTTTACGCTTAACTACCTGTTACATTGTCAACGTTTTTCCGCCATTTCCGCTTGGTTCCGTCAAACCTTGGCCGGATGATGATCGATGAGAGCAGATAAGGACATTCCTTTTGCATTGCTCTCCAACCAATAATCAGATGATGTTCGATGCGCTTAATATTGTGGTATTGAGTGGCAGATTGGGCATCATTGTGCAAGAATCTTCTTTAGTGTTGTGTTATTTTATTTGGAATACAAACGTCGAACATTCTAAAAAATCGACGATTAAAAATAAAGGCGTACTCTGTGTAGAATTGGTGCACTAGAAATTAATATTGAAAGCGCTAATTAATGATTATTTAAAATTGTAAAATTGGAAAGATTAGAAAAAAAGAGCCATGAAGTGAAGATTCGATTAGAATTCAACAACTGAGTACATTTAAATTAACACCTAACATAGGCAGGGCGGTGGATTTATTAATACGAAAACCTTGAGCGGAAATACTTGGAGGCGCTGTAGGAATTAATCACAGACTACCTAAACAGATTTCTCTTCAACCCTTTTTGATGTCAGGGTCCACCTGTTGGGCTGTCGGCTTATCGTTATTCACACCACTGAGCACATTTCATTACGTTTTGAACTCACAGTGATTTACATGCTTTCAACGGTTATTGAAAAGCATAGACCAGTGGTCGGCAAGCATTGTAACATTTTTCCAACATGCTTGGAACTTTCAGTGTGTACTAGAAGCGATATGGTTTACTGCATGTAAATGCGCCTGTTTGCATAAACTGGATGATGGAATTCTAGCAGCGGTCCGTGAAGATTTGAGCCCTTAATATGAATAGGTCTCAACAATAAATCAATAACCATAAATCGGATGGTGATCACCCAATGCTCTGAATTGGAACTGCATCCCAACGTCTTTGAGATATTTGTTTGCAATACACACATCACGAGTCTAACAATGGCTGCCCACTGGACTACTTTACATATACGGGAGCAAGAGGCGAGCTAATAATACAGATGTACATGAGTTTATCACGAGCAGCACACTTATTAGGCAGCAAATCAAATTAAAGTCATATTTTGGTCGTATCTCGCAGCATTTCTCTATCACAATCCTGTAGACGCACAGTGTTGATAACAAAACAATCACGGAATATTACTGATACCAATCGCTCGTAGGAGACCTAGTCTTAGTAAACCACTTTGTGGACGGGTGGCACTACCCTTGGACAATGGAGAACTCGGCGCCGCAAGTGTATGTATGCGTGTGGCAAAGTGAGAGAGAACCAATCCTCCAATAGGTTTTGGCCACCATAACTTCGCTCGAAGATACGGTTGATAGCGTGCGAACTCTAATCTTACCTTTCCAATGGTGGATAGTTAACTGTGCTTATGGTAGCCGTAGATTAGGCCGTCTTCACTGTGCGATTAATGCCGTTTGATGGATGTTGCCTTACGTACACATGAGCGAATGATTGGAGAACGGGTGCGTAGCAGCAACGGCGTCCTGTGTCAACCGGCACTACACAACGAAGCCCCCCGATATCGGACGGAACCGGAATTATGGATCGGATTAGCGGATGGAAACGTATTTTCGATGATCTTTGCACATCGTACACTGCGAGCGGTCGAGACGCGAATGAGCTAGGAGCATCGTGCAACTTGACGATGTCCTTCCGGCCGCATCGAGATATTCGACCTCGTACACCGTCAAACACAGTGGTAAAATTGAACGCACGCAGCTGTTAGGACCACTACAGAAATCTGTTTCCAGCTGACGGGCACGCAGACGTGTGAATTCCGGCGTGCACCACAACCACATGTAAACCGGACGGACGGTCGAGCCAGATGATTAGTGCGTGTTTTTGCGCTTTTCAATTCAACTTTATTTGTTGCTGCATTTGTGGAGCGAATTAAAAGCAACGCAGAGCGCGTCCACTGTACGTGTTTGCACAACACTTCCAGCACTTTTATAGCGAATGGTGATCGCTTTTTTTTTGTGTGTGGTTGATCGATTTCAATGCTCGCACTCTCACACCGCTCCTGCGTGAGAGTGTGCCGAATGGCCGGTGGGAAATCCTCTCATTTTCCTCCTTACCACCAGCAAAAACAATGCAAACACGCGTACGTTGTGCGTAGGTACCGTAGCCACACACCTGTGCGTGAAATTCTATCAGCTCCGAACACAGAGAGCCTCCCCGTCAGATTAAAGGTTAATGTCGAATAGAATATTGGAAAACCTAACGAACTGCTAAACCAAATGGTATGTAGCGAAACAACAAATAATGACACAGCTTCTCAACTATCGGATTGATGTCGGGATTAATGGTTCCCATTGCAGGAAGTCATGAAATCACGAAGATAGGAGACACACGAGATAGAGACGAGATGATGGGAAATGAGTAACCTTGAATAGCTGTGATAAGAGCATTGGCATGCATTGCTACTGGTCTCGTATCTGTAGGTTAGGTGTTGGCATACCACGTGCCACAAATGGAGGTAATAGCTGTTTCTGCTTCCATGGCGCTATAACCTCGAAAGGTTATAAACATTAGTGGCTTCTAGGACTTTAATTCATACGCCACAGTCAGACTTGCATGCCAGGACTATCTTCTTTAGTACAATCAAGAATCTGTTTTTCATCAGCTACCATTCCTATATTGTGCATATTCGCTTGAACTCTCATTGAAATCGATATATCCAAACAAGTCGACAGACAATGAAGAATGTTCTACATCATCAATGCAAGAGAACTCTTTTATGTCTAACCCTTATCAAGAGCAGCCAAAACTCTTGGAAGTAGATCATGTTCAGATCATGGCAACTTCCTTCCGTGGATAGATGATCCCTGGTCTAGATGATTAGCTTGTGTATTCGTTTTTTCATTTCAAGTTCCATTACATACTCAGCAACAAATAGCAATCCGGCCCTTGGACATAGTTATAGAAGATCAGCCTCAATTTGCGTCTGGTTCTGTAACTGGAAGCTCTGACAGTGAGCTCTTATTATGAAGTTCTTTAAATCGTGTTATTCCATATGTTAGACTTAGATGACTATACTGAAGTGAGGAATAATCATGCCAAATATTGAGCGATTGGCAGAACCAATTCAGCTTCAAAAGTTTCGGCATTTGTTCAGCTTGCTGGCTGGAGATTTTTTTTTTAACCGAATGCTCCCATGAGCGATGCGCTCACGCTGTAAAGAGTCAGTTTTGAGTCCGGAAATTTGTTAAAAGCGTTTCCAATCGACCAGATGAACCATAACTCTGATTTCTGAAGCTGTACACGTGAACTGCTGAAGCATAATGCGGAGATAGATCAAAACAAAGATAAATGGCGTAAAGGTGACTTTCATTTCGATTCAACGAGATGACTGTTGTTGCGAAAGGTACGTTAAAGGTGACCAGTTAAATCTGTACATATATTTTTCTGTGGTTTGGTGTGCCTTTTGCTGTTCTTCGTAATTATTTACTTATGATTTGAAATAGCACATCAATTCAAATCTAGAATAATACGCTAGCAGATATTAAAGATACGAGAAACTTGCTCTAATTCACTAACTATAATTAACAAACTGTGTAATGTAAGCTATATGCCATTTACACCATGTTCTCTTATGTGACTCCAACCGATATATTGAAGACCGTGAATATCTTCAAGCTGGGGTCCTTACTATTAGGGATTTAGTATTTCATATGCTGTAGTGGATCTTAAGTCCGTACCGTTAATTAGAGCAACGTTCATCGAGGCCCCGGACATTGAATAATACATTACGGTAGACGGTATTAGATCCACCACAGTGTAACAACCCCATGTCTAATGACATTTTTAAAATTATGCATTTTGTGGCAAAAGCCTGAAGAGTTTGGTCTAGTTATATTCATTAAACAATGTGTAGACCTCCAAAGCTATTAGACCATTATTAATCCAGAGTAGTTTGGAGATCTCTTAAGCCGAAGATGCGAGGATTTCTATCTGATGCTACAACCTGTACTGGTTCTTGACCATCCAAATTTTCTTTATCCATAGCTGATTGGCACTAGTGGCAGAAGTCTACCTCTTGAACTTGAAAGCCCTCTATGAGACATGTAGAATTGCTATTACGTGCAGATGCAAAGCAGATTACACAAAGTAGAGCAATTCGTTCCAAACAAATACATTATAACTATAGTTTTATGTACAACAACAACAAGAAAGAAGTTAAAAGGTGAATACAGGTAAGAAAAGCACAAAGTGGCAGTGTAGAAGAAAAGGATACGGTGTGGGTTCTCGAACACCCAGCAAATCTCCAGATATATACCTAACAGTATACTGCTCTATAGTACAGCTAACAGGCTAGTAAGCAGGTGAGTACAGAACAGTTAAGAAAATACATCTCTGCTTGAAAGGAAAGCTTTGTAGGTTTTTGTTACAACACATTGAGAGATTCCAAATTTTAAACAGAATTCTGCAAGGCCATCGATTGTATATTGTGTCATGCACCGGTACGCATAAGAAACCCATCTATACGTCATTACTGCAGAGAGCGTACATGTCAGTGGTGGATTACACAAATGCATTCCCAAGGAATGAGTAACAGCAATAAACCAGCGTACATAGAATTTGAGTTGAGTGTTGTCACAATCGTATGTAAAGCATGTAATAATATTATTGTGCATATTCACCCTGTGTCAGATTAGGCGGAAACTTCACAGCGGCAGTGGAACCGAAAACCCTGCTCCGTGGCGGCGTGAGCAGGGTGTAATGGTGAAGGTGGAGTGCCACAATGGCGGTTCGGTTCGAATGGTTAGTCCAGTGTGTGTCGTTGCGCCGGCCCGTCACGCGCACAGATGGTATGCACCACGTGGTGTTGGTTACGGAGGACGGCAACGCTGCGGCAGCCGTGTGCGGCAGGATGTTGGTCGGAAGGATACTGGCTGGCCGTGTGACGTCCGTCTGCTCGGAGGGAGCGTTTGCAATGAAAGGAAAAAAGCAAACAAACGAACAACAAAAAAAGAGAGCAAAACCCGCGTACCGAAAGGATGCTGGATGGTATATTGGCACGTGCGTCACGTGCAGCGTACAGCTTTCGCAAGTTTACCTGATTGGGTCGGCTCTTGCAGCGGCAAGGACTCGATCTGTTGGTTTACGCGGCACCCGCTTGGGGGCCTCGGCAAATCGATATGCCGATAAGAAGTCGCGCACTGTGTAAACGGAGCTGCACTGTAGAATAAAGAATGTCCTTGATCATGCTGGGTCCCACGGTGTGAGACTGTTACCATGTTTCGTCCCACACAACCACACGGCGAGTTTTCTTGGCACCTGCTAGTCGTTGACGGGGAGAAGGATATCAAAGAAAAGCCCAGCGAACTGAGCGGTGCTATAAAATGGTAAATGGTCACTCACGCGGTTTCGGACGTGCAAACGTCACACACGCGATATCAGGGATACCGCAGGGAAAGAACTTTTCGCATTTAAGGGACTCGTCTATCTGCTTCTACGCCGTGCAAAAGTGTCTTCGTCTCGACAATGGTAAAACACTTGATATCGGGTTACGTTCAACCTTGCCAATGTATGTCCACCTACATGGAGAATAAAGAGCTGCACTAGCAATATTCTCGAATGTTTTTTTCTTTCTACACTCTTTAACGTCCGTTAAAGGTGTAAGGCATACATATATGAGAAGAACCGCGTGTCTGCACATGCACAAACAACGAAGAGAGAAGAAAACAACCTCAAACCTTACGTCTGTAATCTTCTTTCGGGACTCGTCTCCAACGCGGTCTATTTGGTGCCGAAATGTTACACTTCTGAAGGTATCTATTACATAAGCCACAAACAAGGGTGAGCAATTCTACACAGTTTCGATACATAGTATCGCACTAGACTCCTCCAATAGTTCCGATCATTGTTTTAATCCAATTGTGACATTCCTAAACGGGCATTGCCTGTCACAGCGGCCCTTCTGTAGCACATGGTTCATTCATACAATGCGTGTGTCTTTTGGTGAGTTTTGTTTATACCTTTCCCCCTCGAAGCTCGGTTAGCTATTAACGATATATCACTGTGCTTGGTTGATTGTACTTGCGTCTTGGCTGTGCGTTGCAGCAGTCTCGGAAATTGATTGCAGATCTCACTGCCACCGATTTCGGTGAGACATTTTTTCACTCTGCTTCATTACATGACTTCCAACCGGGCGCGACGCATTAACGGGACACCATTAGCTAGTGGCCTCATTTGTTGGCAATGTTACACCTTTTTTCCTTGGGTCTTCCGGTAAACAATGAATAGCAGCACTAACACACACTGCAGGTTGAACGTGGAACGCAGGAGTAGGAAATTGATGACCAGCGCCAACGACAAATAAAACAACGAAAAACGCTGAGCACGTGCAAACTAAAATTTGTCTAATTTCCCTATAATTTCGTGTACTAGAGATCGATTGCAAACAATACAAACGCACACAAACACACACACACGCAGTGATTGGCACCTTTTTCCTTAACACCGGAAAAATGCAAAGGGAACCCGCTTTAAAGACGTTGCGCTCCCGTGGTCGATTCGTTCACATTTTGATTCACTCTAACCGTGGTCGGCAAGGTATTAGGGACCGGAAGGTCTAAGGAAAAAGAAGACCAGCCGTTGTCCCTTTTGCTTCTTCCACACATTTCCCTCTTTCCCCACCCCTCAACTGTCGCTAATGTTCTTTGGAACTGGTTTAGGCAGCAGACAGAATAGGACAGACAGACGGACAGTTTTTGGTTCATGCGCAGTAATACCTGCACATGCGACACATTTGCACAGCAGACAAACGTGTCGTGTCGGTCAGCTAGAAAATCCGGTTTCTTGACATCCGGTTCATATTTGAGAAGTAAATCAATAGTAAGGAAAATTTACCATTTAACAACAGCGAAAAATGCACGACTATTAGACGATGGAATAAGAATTCACCATGCAAGAGC
Organism: Anopheles culicifacies; assembly: GCA_000473375.1. Taxonomy (NCBI): domain Eukaryota; kingdom Metazoa; phylum Arthropoda; class Insecta; order Diptera; family Culicidae; genus Anopheles; species Anopheles culicifacies. Next base: position 9,074 of record AXCM01005468.1, on the reverse strand, counting down.
AAGGAAAAGGACAACTTGAAAGGGTATATAATTTATAACCGTGCTCTGTCAACGTACGGTGGGATAATTTAAGTGAAACATGCCGTTTATACGATGGATTTCAGGAGCAAACACTAATGTTTCGATGTTTGCTTTTCGTTACAATTACAACAATTAGGGAGCAGTTTCTATATCAATAATATTCCGAAAATTAGCATTAAACCTTAGCAGTATTGTTATTTCAAATTATAAAAACAATTACTTTATGGCGAGAACATTCCTTTAGTGTACTATCTACTGCAATCGGTTGAGTAACAGATTTCCTCAACGTGTTGAACAATATATTGCCTATATTTAGGCGCACTACATTTTTATTCGTACTAACCTTAGTACATGGATTGCCTAAATTCAGGCGCGACACCGTTTCTAAGCTTTCTTGCGCCGTCTGTAACATAACTAAATCGACGCTTGTGTTAGCTGCAGTAGTAAGCAACTAAAACACAAAATACAATTCAAAATGGATGAACAATCATTCTTGTGTAAAGCTTTTTAGTAAATATGCTATTTAATTTGGGATTTTTTATTAGGTATTTGAAAATAATTAAAATGTTTGGAAACTTAGCAGGGGACCACACCACGCCTCACTGCAGCGGGAAGGATTTTCAGAGCAATTAAACAGGAGGACAGATATGATCGCGGACTCCCGAAAAAACCTTAGGAACTCCAAGAAACCTTCTCTCGAAGCAGGGTAGAATAGGATTTTCCTGACGGAAATGTAGATCTTGGCTGGAGGAGATAAAGTCCGAGGCATAGAAAAAACCTATAAAGATAAGAGAGATATTGGCTCATTGCTCAAGGCTCTAATTTCTAATCATAATTAATGTTTCTAAAAACGTATCGGTTTCAAATACTCGATTGTCTATTCTAATCTTTTACGGTTAGAAGTACTGCTTATATAATTTGATATAATTTCTTGTGTATCCATATTAAGCAATTTAAATGTACTCCAGGAAACATCTTGTTTCTCGAAAAAATTAACACATCTGAAAAACACAAAATGAAGACATCTTTCTTGCAAATGACATGCACTCCAAGAAACAAAAAAAAAAGAGCTGATAAGATACGATTAAACATTACAACACATTCGTTTATGTAAATTGACAATAAAATGAGACCTATGTTCAAGATATTTGTAAACACGCGTTCGGTATAGCCGCGTAAAGGGTTGTTGGCTGTTGTAACCTGCAAAGCAATCCTTTAAGGTTAGCTGCGTATCCGATGCTTATCGTACTGGTACACTTGTTACAAAGGTGTAGCCTTTTTCGGTTTATCAGCGCAAGATAAGTGTCGCGTACGATAACGTTGAGTCACGGTGGTCGTCATGGAGGCATTACCTTCCACCGTACACGTTAATAGATGCGCTATGAGGTACGCAATCGTCGGTCTCGATATAGTGATAGATTCCATCGTCCGTCAATAGTGCCGTGCCGAATCGTGTCCGTTGTAGTTATGCAAAGTTGTTACGGACAGTTTTGCTTGCATTGCCTGTGAGGTGTAAATGTGGCGTATATTATTTATGCGACGAATCTGCGATCAGTCCTCTAGTCAGAGCAGCTTTCAACATTTCAACCGATAGTCATTAGTCACAATCATCATGCTACGTCAACTGGTTAATGTGTTGCGCTATATGCTGCAAGCGATTCGGAGGAATGTAAAGCCGCTCATCCTGATCGTATCATTTCTTACGTTCATCTGGCTCATAGCGGATACCGTGCATCGACCGGAATTTGTGCGCCATGCATCGAAACACAGCTTCCGGTTTGGGAACCGTTCAAACAATCAAAACGAACGGTGGGATGTACGGTCAGTGGAACAGTTTCTTGAGCTGCTGGAAATCGATTTGAACGAAACGGAGCAAGCTCCAGCAGCGTGTCCACCGGGGACGACACTGCTGTTTACGGCTTTTGTTGGAAGTTCACGGACAGAGCACCTGTGGCATTACCTCTCGCTGATAGCCATCCAGAACAGCCTACTTTCAGCAACGAGCACTCAACGGATAGAAATGCTAATGACCGGCACGGCAGGGACAGCGCTCCGGCAACTCTTTGCCAGGTAACGTTATCTTCAACGCGTGGCTCTGTATCTTAATTAATGTTGTGGTTATTTATACAGTTTACCATTTGGAACAATTGATCTCGACACAATTCAGTGTTTTAACATTCCGGGAGCGTGCATTTTGAACAGTGACACAAACATCGAAATACCAGAAGGCAAGAATCAGCTATATATACTCAACAACCAGGCTAAGCGTATTGCAGATATACTTCAAGTGCCTTGGCAGCAACAAAAACATTTTTTCAGGTATATCCTATCTATCACATCTTGATGTAACGTTTCTGGTACTAAGGTTAAGCGTTTCTTTAAATTTGCCAACTATATTTCTAGCATACGCACGGAAACGCAAGCCATTGTCGACGGCTTACTGCAGGAATTATACCAACGCGCCAAACTCTACGGCGATGAGGATGATGTGTCCAACCTACAGCTCGTTGGCGTACACATTCGCGAGGATGATGCGGTCCCAGCCGAGTATTACGTCCGTGCCATTACCTTCCAGCGAAAGATGCACGATACGGGCATGCTGATGTTTTTGGTCGTTTGTGAAAATCCCAAAGGTACGGTTTGCAGTATGCTGAGCGCACGGAGCGAGCGTATTGTGGTTATGGCAGAGCACGATGCACCGGATGTGAACTTTGCGTTAATGATGGGTTGCAATCACACTATCGTATCGGGCGAACGTGACATATTTCCGCCGCTGCTTCGCGGGGCTGGGAACACTGTGGTGTTTGGCGCACCGAGCGATGAAAATCGGTACGCGAATGAGCTGGCTAGCTATCTGGCGAATTGGTTCAGTATTGTTTAGCATAAATGCATATTCCGAGTATGACGGATAATAAATGAATGTGGCATAATGTATGGCAACTGTGACTGCGTAACGAGCTTTAGTGGAACGAAGGTTAGGGCTCCATCATTAGCAGCCAGAACAAAAAGGGACGTAGATCAGTTCCCATGCGGGTCCGAGAACCTCGACAACGATAGGCATGACTAAGTAGGTTAAGTAAACAGGATTTAATTCTTAAAGACTTTCAAGCCAAAATTAGACTTCTTTTCGAAAATATACTACTATTTCTACGACGAGTTATGGTTTTCTTAACATATCCTTTTTAGAACGCTTTTTTATTAAAGAATCGATCGGAATATATCCAAAGATAATGAGTGGTTTCTATGGATAATAACATTAATGATCATCAGATCAGCTAAACCTATCAGTAATAATAAGATCTCAGCTGTTCACAATGCTATCGAAAGAGTGTTGTTGTTTGAAAAAAAAAGACACATTTCAATACATCCTATCTTAAATAATTTAACTTATAGCGGTGGTGTTTTTTTACAATTCAAACTTCTTGTTAATACTTCTCTACATATTTGAATTCTTTTCCGGCTCATCAAATTATTTAGTTTAATTACTTTAATTTCCATGTCCATAGTCTTGCTCATTTTACTTGTTGTAGAGATTATTTATAATACATGGTGTTATTGATTACCCAGAGTATTCGTCTGTGGGTCAACTCCTTTTCTATCTTCATATTTTTCCGGAATATTTTCCGACAATGATTGGTGAAAACATCACAAGATAAAAGGAAAATAGCGAAGGTTTTTTATAATTAAAATAGCACCTGCTTCGTATCGCTCATTATTCTACCAAAACTTTTACCAAAATAGAAAACTGCTATGGTCCTAATACGTCTCGTAATGTAACGAAAAGAAAGAATACTTTGAGATACGTTTAACCACATATAAAACCAGTCTATTTATTGTCCCCTCAACAAGAATATAAATCTGATATTTTAATGGAAGTTTTCCATTTCAAGGAAGAAGCAGAATCACAGACTTAGTATTCTTTACTGTTTCACAGATATTTAACGCTTTTAGAGTCTATAACCATAATCAGTGCGCTTTCGTTCCAGTGCTTTTGTTTGGCCGTTCTGGAAGTTTTTTAAAGCTTTTTGGCTCGTTCAGTTGCACATCATTAACGCTTAGCGCAATGCCTACTTGCGCGAGGTAGTATGTAACCATGATGTAGGTCTGCAAATAGAAGAAAATGATTAATTTTGATTGTTTCTTTGCGGTGTATAAATATTTGGTGCTTATACTTGTGCCGCTTGTATAGGAATGAAAAATTTGTCAAATGCTATGATGCCATCGGATATGACGAATAATATGCTGGCAATGCCGCATACCAGTCTTGAATTGTTCTGGAATAAAAGAGCGTTTAGTTTATTTAAATGTGAAATCGATAACAATGTTAGTTAGATTGCCAGTGAGCTTACCTGTGACCCTTCAATTCGCGCTAAAGATCTCCAACACATGGTCAATAACAACGTAGCATAAAATGGAAGACATACTTTTATCAACGAGTTTAAATTCCCAAAGAACATGGCAGTTGCTATAATAAATGAAAAAATGAAAAAAGCAAACTTATTATTAAATTATTGCAAAAAAAGTTAGGGAAAACATATAATGTGTTTTTTGTTGAGTGTTTTAAACCAGGTACGCCAAAGCTGTAGCTCCCAAACGAATTGCGCAAATAAGATTGCAAGACAAATATACTAGCGTGATACTTTTATTTTTATATCTGATCCGGTTTCCACATGCAAAACAGCTCACGAATCAGGCAAAAATTGAAATCACCGCTCTGAACGGATTGGTTGTTAAAAAAGTAAATATCTGTTTAAGAGAATCTTCTCTGTGGTAAACAATATGACATATGTGTCAAGAAATTTACTTTTGCACACTGTTGGAATGTGTGATTGTAAAGAGAACTTTGTAATAAAAGAGCGTATTTCAAGCTTACCTAAAACTCCTAATAAATATAAGATTGCACCAATCCATGGCTTCAACGGTTTCATACCGAATGCTGATATATAAAATACTTGGGCAACTCCAAACGCAGCCATACCACCTTCGAACAAATCATAATTCAGTAAAAAGTCACCTAACGAAGAAAACAAAAGCCCATATATGATGCGTTTCTGATATTGTATCCTAAAAGAGATGAAGAGAATATTAAAACAAACGTTAACATATATAAACACGAGAAGAAAACACGCATAAGGATGATTTTGAATGTTACGCACGTTTTGGGAGTTTTTGCAGTTGTCAGCATGACGAAAAACAATAAACTAAATATTGGCATGCATTTTAGCACAGTCGACGGTGTACTGCCACGATCCGTGTGTTGAATGAGTGAGAAATAAAGTATTACCGTTGTTATAAACGGTATCAACTTTGCAATGGTTGAATTGTCCTGCAAGATAGAAAAGTAGTAGAGAAAATGCGATTTATTATTAATTCGTTTAAATAGTTGGAGATATTCCAGTAGAAACATAAAGCAGTTGTTGCCGTATCGAAGGAGATATTTAAAAAATTGCACAAATGCAGGGCATTGTAAAAAGTTTGGTTTGAGCAGCAGAAGATGATATAAAAGATCGATAATGAAAGCAAAACAGCATTAACAGCTTACGGGTGATTGCTGTAATCTTGGATTGGGAATAGAACTTTGGAGCAAAATTTGAAAAAGGGGATTGCAAGCAGATAAGATTACAGCGAATACTTACATTTTTGTCGATAGCACTTTGAGCCATAATTATTGTTATCGCACCGTTGTTGATAATTGCACCGTTCAGTTACTCTTATTTCCTTATGATTTTAGGCAGGTTTTACTAAAAGGAAATAAATTTCAGTACAATTAATGCTACGTTTTGATTAATTTGATTTCCTAAAAACTTCCAGCATTTTTGCGAAATATTTTTCTCTATAACAATCCGTTTTCTTCTCTAGTATGCAAAAACTAAACATGCTCAGCTATATGCTAGACTAATGAGATGAAGAGAGTGCAATTAATCAACGTGTTCCACCAACACTGATGCACAGTTCCACTGTGAGTTGATGTGCACATATTTTAAATATAATAACATTGATCAAACAAATTTGGAGTTAGTATACTGTTATGTTGCTAGTACTACAAAATTATCTTCGTAGATCCATTAATACAGCCGCCAATCTTTGCTTCAATTACCAATTGAACACGAGTCGCCAACTTGACCAATTTCATAAACACAACCGAACAGCACCGCATTCAATTTAACACTTAGGATGAGCTACTGCGATACGTGCAGAGGTCAACTTTGTGATCGGTCAAAAATAAAATGTGAATGAGTCTGATAACGGAGCGACATTATCGCAACGTTAAGCAACATATTTTTATTGCTATTTTGAAAGCAACTTATGGGAAGGAAAGCCACACAACGCGGAATTCATGTATTCAACTGAATGATAAGAATATGTTGAAGATTAAGGAGGGTAAGTTAGATAATTATCTTTACTGCCAAATATTGTAAATACTAAAACCTACTAAAGTATCACTATAATAAACGTACAGCAAAGTAGCTAAAGAAATTTTCACACACTGAACTAAATGCCGAACAACCAATCACATAAGCAAAAAACGAAGACACAATTAACTGAAAAGCACATAACATTAACACCGGAAACATTTATTTGCGGAAGAGAAACAAAACAAATTGCACCATTTTTTATAATATCTAAAGCGATAAACTAAATTTAGAGGATTTACAATACAAAGCACAGAGAGCAAACGAATTGATCCTAGGTTTGTTTACATTTATTATGAAAAAAGTTTTTGGAGCATTTTTTGACAGATATGTCACGAATCCCAATTAACATATTTGGGCGTGTTATCTACAAAGCAATCGTTATTAGTCAAACTGTATTTAATTAAGCAAATTTTTGTGCACGTTTTCAAATAAATACCGATTTGAATTTCTTTTAATCAAACAATTTCAGATTTTTCCTTTTTAGTTTTTGCTTGTGTGTCGCACCGCTCATCTCGTTCTATAGTAACCTTGTTTGAACTGTGCATCCTCTGTCCTGGGCTTGACAAGAAAGTAAATGCCGTTTACATAAAAACAATTTTGCGGTCTTCTCGAATCCCATTGCACAATACAAGAAGAAGAAACAACGCCAAAACAATAGTGTTTTCGATTTGAGTTGTTCGCAGGATAAGGAATCCTTAAACTACAGGCTTCAACGTTAAGCATTGATTAACCGCTTGTGATGATGGGGATGTTTCGTGAGTAAGACAAGGTACTGTACAAATAACTGTTCAAACACAACAACCACAATCAACAAAGGACGAAATGGCTCGTAAACCAGAAACACAGCTGCAAAATACTCCGGTAGATGTAATATCGGCCGTAAAGTTCTCACCGAAAATGAATAAGTTTTTGCTGGTTTCTTCGTGGGACACTACGGTGCGCCTTTATGATGTTGCTAGCAATACCTTGCGACAAAAATTTATTCACTCCTCACCGGTACTTGACTGTGCCTTTCTGGTAAGTACATATCTGTGTGTTTGCGTTCAATATTACATTCATTAACCCTGCGATAATGTTTACAGAACTCCACGAAAACTATCAGCGGTAGCCTGGACAACGTTGTAAAATTGTATGACCTTAACGCGAACGTGGAAAGTACACTGGGCAGTCATAATGCGGGTGTAAAATGCGTGGAATATTCGGCAAAACTGAATGCCATCCTAACAGGCAGTTGGGATCGTACGGTAAAGCTTTGGGATGTGCGCGAAAAGGATTGTGTGGGCACATATGAACAAAGTAATGGTAAGGTTTATTCGATGAGCAGCATCGATGAGAAGCTTGTGGTGGCTACTTCGGAACGCAAGGTGTTGATATGGGATTTGCGCAAGATGGACAGCTATATTGAGCGGCGGGAATCATCATTAAAGTACCAGACACGTGCTGTTCGATGTTTCCCGAACAAGGAAGGCTATGTGATGAGCTCGATCGAAGGAAGAGTGGCAGTGGAATATTTCGATCCCAATCCGGAGGTGCAGAAGAAGAAGTTTGCTTTCAAGTGTCACCGTGCGAAGGAAAACGATATTGAGCTTATCTATCCGGTGAATGCTATTAGCTTCCACAGCGTTTACAACACGTTTGCCACCGGTGGGTCGGACGGTTACGTTAACATTTGGGATGGTTTCAACAAGAAACGTTTGTGCCAGTTTCATCTGTACGATAGTTCGATTTCAAGCTTATGCTTCAGTGACGATGGCAGCACGTTGGCGATTGCGTGCTCCTACATGGATGAAGCGGAAAATGCTCCGCAGCCTCCACCGCAACCAACTCTCTACGTTCGCTATGTGAATGAACAAGAAACCCGACCCAAATAAGTATTGCTAGGAAACAAGAGATACGTGATGTCTGTCAACTTTAGTTTACTTTTAATCATTTAATAAAATTATAGAACTGTATTAAACACATTTGACTGGGGACCAGTATATGATACAAATACCGACAGCAATAAGAAAAAACAAACTCCGCCACTTAACACTTTGCTGGTCGATCACACCACAGTGGTGACAAAACGAACTGGCGACCAGCAACGCGCGGCCATGTAAGTGTTATGTATGCGTTTGGTGCAAACGATTTATTTATTTCTGTCCAGTTAAAATAGTTTTGTATGCAACATTTATATTACCAATAGTATTCTCCACAATCCTTTTGTTTTGTTTTGAATAAAGTTCTTTAACGAAACTTAGTATAACTAATGATATTTTTGTGCCATGGGTTGTGTCTCACATCATTTTTAAGACCAAGTAGTTATACCTTATCATTAATAAATTGTATTAATAGAGTATGGGAAAACAGTGCCATACGATGTTTTAAATGCTGTTCATTAGATGACCAACGGTTTATAGGGTTGATTCCCACTAGAAGTCACGAGATGTGGGTTTTAAGTTCCCCTTAAAATAAGCTTCAATTTAGGCTTTCTTTAAATATGTATACGAGGATGGTAGCAATGCGCTCGTCCATAACATCAGCAAGCTATGTAGGCGTTTCCTTGAAAAGGATATTAGCGCTACCAACGCGACTGCATATCAGATTACTTGTATGATACGATCTGACCACATACTCAATTTTCTCGTGTGGTAGTTT
>KI424012.1:0-11411 GCA_000473375.1 Anopheles culicifacies | reverse complement strand
CATGGCAGTGCTATAGCTATTATTTTGGACACAACTGTGCATTCCTTTCACTTTTGTGCATAGTTCAACTTCCAATCAGCATTGGCAGGCCCTAGTGTGTGAACCAAAGAAGTGCAGTGCAATGTTTTCGTTTTGCTCATGTTCATATTTCTTAATTAAATGACTCCTCAACTGTTGCAACTGTTGCAGAATGGGCTTAAGTTACTCAAACAGTTTAGCATCCCTGACGACCTGACCCAATCAATTATCCGTGCTAATTCAGCAGGACTTTACATTTCAACACATCCAATCTTATCTTGGTAAACGATTAATGAAATGTGTTTTTTTTTTCCCTGTTGCGTCGTTCTATTTAGCCCGTGCCACATCCTCCCACATTATCTTGCGCCGATTGCGCAGAGATGTATTACAGCTATTACAACTGTAAAATGGCTTGTACGCTCCGTTTTAAATGTAAGGGGAAAAAATTAGGTGAGCTTACTACCTTCACACAACCAATCAATCATTTCGTTGACAATATTACTACGCCGCATAACCTGGAGGTCTCGACAAACGTGTTGCGAATCAGTTTTGGGGTTTTTGTGGTTGTTGGTGATGTGGTAAATGTTTTTGTTCCCCGGTGCGGCTAACATATACGAGCTCAGTTTGCAATAAAGCCGAACCAAGTCCACATCGATACCCTTACCCCGCTGGCAAAATGGCGAAAGGTTTTTTGGCGGTTTCTATTCCACCAATACTATCGATGGTGTGGTGTGATAATAATAGTTATCGCCTTAATGCAGCGAGAAAACAATAAAATCGCTCTTGCTGCCAATCTGCGGTCAGTGCGTTACCAGCATTTCATTGCCTATCGTATTCGGCCGTACGCTTGTCGATAATGTCTAATCTGATTTGATGGCCAATGTCGTGCTTGAGATGTGATTTAATGTAGTATGCGTGTCTGTCTATTGACGGCGTAATTCTAATGATTGTTTATTACGCACGATTAATGTCGGATCTCACGCACTGCACAGGAAAATGACACCCAACAATCAAGGGAAATAGATTTAAACATGTGGCAATTTGTAAAGTAATAATGTATTTTATCTGATTTATCTCATAATTTGAGAGATGCATTTTTTTTGCTCAACTTCACAAATAATTCCATATCCGTCTTATATTGTAGTATATTAGGGATAATAATCATGTCTATTTAAATGTGGGTGCTAAAACAGTGAGTAATACGGATAGGTAATATTCGAATATAAAATACTTTAGTAAGTCCACAATATTTTCCCAGTTTGTCTGAAATATATGGCAATGTAACTAATAACCATTGGACCTTCTATATCTCTAATATCTGACCTAATCAAATGCAATTTATACCTTGTAATCTTAATTTGTGTTATACTTTCGTTTGGTACTCTCTATTAGATTGTACTTACAGTTCAGGAAATAAGTAAAAATGTACATATGTGAATTATCTCCAATTTCTGCTATCCAATTTATATATGTTTCGATAATCAGGGAATTTCCTTTACGATTGTTAGTCATGATTATTCAATTCAATAAATTGCAACTATGGACCATCTTACTTCATGGAAATAGCCTATCATCTTGAGCATACTTTTAGAATATTTTTTCATAGAAACGTTTACTTTTGTTGTTCACCGTTGTAGTTATTCACTTGACTGAAGAATATTAGCAAGCATGGGGATCAAGTGCACTCTATGACTAAGCGTCTTTCTACGCTGAAGACGATAACATCACTCCATACCACGCGCTTTTTATCTTTCCTTCTATAAACACAGGCATCTAGAACTTGCTAAGAGTTCGCTTGGCGATGAGAACAATATAATCGAGTTTCGTTAAATAGGTTATCCGCGTGAAGTTGGTTACCGTTGATTTGTGTCAGTCTGAATTCTTTCATTGATTGCATCGGCATGCTGTTTTGCTCGTTTTCCCGATAATAATGATATCTTAAAACTGTTACTAAGTGTTTTCTGAGAGTTGTGAAAGTGCAATGAAAACAAACAAAATGTACTTATAAACCTTACATTTGCAAAATGGAGACCCATTTAAATCACTCGTAACAGGTGCAACGTTTACCTTGCCTTCAATTTCTTGGCAAACGATAACAAGCATCACCCCCGTGTATGACAGCCGTCACTGCTGATAGGGTAGACAAATTAAATGGCCGGAAATGCAATTGCACGCGGATGGAAATGGAGGGGAAAGTTGATAAACTGGGCTTGTTTGCGATTCTATAGTTTCACAGTACAATTTTTTTTGTGCACGATGGTGCTTGGTGATACGATAAAGTTGTGTTCGAGACACTACTCTGAGAAAAACTAGAAAGCTTAAGTATCGTCCAGGATAAAATGTTTATTTTTTTGTGCAAAACTAACATTCCTGCTTCGTATGATATAGTTTGATTGAAAAAATTTGGAAAACTTCCCTCTTGAAATGAATGGGGGTCACTATTCGTATTAATCTAGTCAATAAACTGAGCAATTTATTGAACCACAATCGCCAACCCATAAAGCCGATAGGCTTTTACCTTATCGCTCCCCAGCAATCTCACGCTCAAATAACATCCCTTACCGTCCAAACGGTTCTCTTTTGTTTTTTTTGTTTGGTTTAGTAGCGTTTAAAACGGGATGAATGTACAGTACTTAACATAACTTTAAGGTTTCTTATTTTTGAGAGTAAAAAAATAAATAAATAAATAAAACATTGAAAAAGAAGGTTAGCTGGTGTTTGACAACTTTAGAAACAAATTTTCACCAAAATGCCACAGTTTAAATTAGTTTCATTTTTTTAACAGTATGAGTGAGCAGTGTTGATCTTTTTTTGTGCTTTAGAAATACAATTTTCTTCATTTTGATAAAAAAAGCATAGGAATCATATTGTTATGTCACACACTGTATAAAGACCAATAGCACAGAAGAGTTTGTGTTTCTCCCTCACAGAGACATTCTTACCGTCCTCTGTGGGTATGTATGTGCGTAAAAGGTTTATCACTAAGCAAGTAAACGCATACCACCGTCCGGTGGTCCACGCGGGTTTGCAAAAAAAAGATCTAGAACAAGCATAGTTGTGTCACACCCGCACACTGCTGCTAGTTGCGGTAGAGCAACAATAAATGCAACTCGATCGGAACAGCGCATAGCACAATTCGAACAATGACTTTGACGGCTCTGCATACCGTACGATCCGCTCCGTTGACGGGTCTGGAAGTGTTAAAGATTACCACCGGAATCACACGTGCCGCATCGCAGATCGTCCGTATCAATAAAGCGTAGCGGGAAACGTGTACGGCTGAAGCCCGAGGGATAATGCCACGTGGTGGTAGGTGGGGTTTGTACCGCATCGTAGGGTGAAGAGTGTGAGGTAACCTTCGCCTCGAAAGCATTCAAACAATGTAAGTGCATGTTGAACGCGATAAGCCACATACTTTGGGATCCCGCTGTAAACGAATTGACTAAAAGTGCACGAACTAAACCTATTAGTGGGGAATTACTAATGAAGCATTGCATGAAGACGTGCATTTTTGAATGCTACTGTCACCGAATAATCCACCTTGGGGAAAAAACAAGGTGGGAGCTTCTTGAACAACAATATTCAAGGAGTTGTCAAGCAATTATTATGTATTTGTGAAAGCTATTAAACCAAGCAAGTATTGTTATTTTGGAATCAGATACCATTTTTTGTGTCTTAATTCGTAAATTTAGGTAGTTGAGATGCCATTCGGTTGCTCGAATCGCATCGTTTTCCCTTTTCCCCCCTTGGTGGTTGGATGATTTGTAACGACACGTGTTGCGCAAAAGCATTTAGGTTAAACAATCGTCATTATGCTGGCCAACCAATTGAAATGTGTTTGCCCACAGCAGTGCCAGTGTCACATAATAGAAACTTTTCCATCATTCTCCATCAGCCGTAATCTTGTGGGTGCTTCGCATGGGACCGTAATAAAACAATTGACTTGTAGTGTAAACAAATCATGAATTCGTGTTACGGTCTTACCATCTCACCCCTGGTGTAGAGCGGTAATAATGAATGACGCGAAGTTTGCATGAGGGTTTTAATTAAAGCTTAGTTAAATTAAAGCGTAAGCATGTTACTTGTAAGTAGGACGATACGGTTGTGCGTAAGAAACGAAATGGAAATAGAAAGTGTGATAGTTTTCTTCTTCCTCTTCTTCTTTGGCTCTACAACTTCGAGAGGTCTTGGGGCCTGCCATTTCTGGCTTCCGTGACTTGAATGTACCCCCGCAACAGGATAGTCAGTCCTGCGTATGGGAGAACGGCCCGAATGGGATTCGAACTTCGGTCCAGTCCGTTCGAAGACCGGCGCCTCAATCTCCTCGGCCACCGAACCGCTCCAAGTTTGATATGATGTGTGATAGCTTTAGTTAATATTAATGATTAAACGAAAGCTTTAAGTATGTTAAATGAAATCTAAATGTGGCGCAAATGATTTTTAGTTCAACGAATTTAAAAGTTGGCTTTTAGCCGTAATAATGGATATAAATAAATAAATTTAAAAGTTGACTCACTCACTTGGATTCTTTTGTTTTACTCCAGGTCCAATCGTTGGACAGCGATATCCTTTATTTTCAGCTATTTGCATACATGCTTTCGGGCTGACCGAAAACCGTAGCATTAGTTGCCCTTTTTTACGTAATCTGCACACTAAGAAATGATGTAAGCCTGGCAACTGCTGGTGCGAAGGTTTATCAAAAAGAACGAATCCTTATAAAGCAATAAAATGTGAACGCTTCCTAAAACGGAAGGCGAAAGAATTGTGCACGCCAACAGAAAGTTTATATTGGTTCCGTCCCATGCCTTCCGTCGAGTGCGGTCGGTCCGTTTGCGTCTTCCCGGTTCATTATATCCAGGGTTCATGGGGGTTTGACTCACAGCATAAAAAAAATCAACGTCATCCCGCTCGGCTGTACCCACGAACGTCCGAGTGTAGCGAAATTGATGTTCCAAACGGGCGCTCTACCCACAGCTCGCGGTCCGTCCTTTCGATGTGTTCAATCTTAATTAGAGTTTATTTGTTTGCGAGTTTCGTCGGCAACCGGCTACGCGTTAGGCGCCGTTGGTCCCGCGAGGTCTCGCTCGGGAATTGGATGAGGGTTGAAATTCCGCTGTGCTAAACCGCGCTGATTGATAGTCCGCCGTTCCTCCATATCGCCACGACCCAGAATGTAGTGAGGGATTGAAACTTTCAATAGGGCAAATCAATTAAAAGCGCAACGATATGAGCATTGATTTAAGGGATTATTTGCTGCGAGAATCACGGCCCGGGTACCCGAGAACCATAACGTAATCTTACAAAACGAAGATCCAAAACCTTTCCAGATGCGCTTTGTACACAAGAGTTTAATTTTTTTTTGCAATTCTGCTCTCATTTTAGTGAAATTCTGGATGGGAAAAAGAAACCAACAACAACCAATGCACGCAACGTGATCAAGGAGCTCACCCAGAATGGGATTACGGATTACATCGGGTTCTTTCGGTCGCTGGATCCGTTCCAGGTGGCTTACCATCGAAGCGGTGGACGATTCGAGCATGCGAGCACCATGCGCTACTTTTCCTGCAAGAAGCTACGCTACATATGGTGCGACCTGAGCAAGAGATTCATCAAACTGCAAGGTCTGGACGTGGAGGTCCCGAGCGTGCTCATCCACCACACGAAGGGACTGTCCGTGTACGAGCAGAGCATCCGACGCTTGATCTACGGAAGTAACGAAATCTTCATCCCGCTGCGCAGCGTCCTAACGCTGCTGTTTCTCGAGGTGCTCAATCCGTTCTACGTGTTTCAGATCTTTTCGGTGGTATTGTGGTTCTTCTACGAGTACTACTACTACGCGGTGGTGATCATACTGATGAGCGGGTTCGGCATTACCGTATCGATCATACAGACGCAGCGCAACCAGCGCGCCCTCTACTCCACCGTCAAGAGCACCGACACGGCGATGGTGGTGCGCGACAGCATGGAATCGGAAACGATCGAAACGCGGTTCCTGGTGCCGGGTGATGTGCTGGAGATCCCCGCCACCGGCTGCACCATGCAGTGCGATGCGGTACTGCTGTCCGGCAACTGCATCCTGGACGAATCGATGCTGACGGGGGAGAGCGTACCGGTCACGAAGACGCCGCTGCCGCTAAAGCGCGATCTGATCTATAATCGTAAGGAGCACGCCCGCCATACGCTGTTCTGCGGGACACGCGTCATCCAGACGCGCTACATCGGCAGCGAGAAGGTCCTGGTGAAGGTGCTGAATACGGGCAACATCACGGCCAAGGGTGGACTTATCCGTTCGATTCTGTATCCACCGCCGGTGGACTATAAGTTTGAGAAGGATTCGTACAAGTTTATTACCGTGCTGGGCGTGGTGGCGTTCTGTGGCTTCGTGTACACACTCTACACCAAGATTAGTCGCAGTATCGGTGCGGTTAAGATCATTGTGGAATCGTTGGATCTGATTACGATCGCTGTACCGCCGGCACTGCCGGCTGCGATGACCGTGGGTCGTATGTACGCGCAGAAGCGTTTGAAGAGGAGCAACATCTACTGCATCTCGCCCCGAGCCATCAACGTGTCGGGTAGTATCGATTGTGTGTGCTTCGACAAGACGGGCACACTCACGGAGGATGGGTTGGATATGTGGGGCGTACTGCCAAAGGACTCGACCAACAGTTTCCAGATCCCGCTGAAGGACATTACCCGGTTGCCAATGAGTGATCATCTGCTGTTCGGTATGGTAACCTGCCATTCGATCACGTTCGTAAACGGTGAGATGCGAGGTGATCCGCTTGATCTGAAGATATTTGAGTCTACCGGGTGGATCCTCGAGGAGGCGAATGTGTCGGACGAAACGAAATACGACATGCTGTTTCCGACGATCGTGAAACCACCGCGTGGTGATTCGCGCGATGAGCTGAACCTCGAACTGGACGTGGCGTACGATAATTCGAACGATATCGGTATCGTGCGTGAGTTCTCCTTCACCAGTGCGCTGCAACGAATGTCGGTCGTGACGCGAAAGGTGTCGGACAATCACTTTAACGTGTACGTGAAAGGTTCGCCGGAGATGATCAGCTCGCTGTGCCGGCCGGAAAGCATACCGGAAGACTTTCAATCGAAGCTCGGTTTCTACGCACAACAAGGCTATCGGATCATTGCGATCGCGTACAAACAGCTGGACAAGAAGCTAAACTACCCGAAGGTGCAAAAGATTGCGCGCGAAAAAGTGGAGTGCGAACTGGAATTTCTTGGCTTTGTTATTCTGGAGAACCGGCTGAAGGCGGACACGGAAGAGGTGATCGAGAGTTTGAATGCAGCCCACATCCGCTCGGTCATGGTCACCGGGGACAATCTGCTCACGGCGGCAAGTGTCGCACACGATTGCGGTATGATCCTGCCCGGCCAGAACCTGGTGACGGTGACAGCGCACGCTGATAAGACGAACCCGGACCGTTACTTTCTGTCGTACGACATTACCGGCCAGCCGCAGCTCACCCAGTCGGACATCATCAACGATAATCAGGTCACAGATGGTAAACCGGACGGTACGCATAAGGTGAAGGAAAATGGCAACTACGCACTCATGACGGAATCCAACAGCATCAGCAGTTCGATCGACACGTGCACCATCTCGACCCAGCTGAGCACCAACTTCGACAAGGATCACCACTCGCACCGGATCATGATCGAATCGGATCACGATTGCAACTCCATCGTCGACGTGAAGGTGGTGAATGGCGTTACAACCAATCCGCTGGCGCTTTCTAACACCGCCAGCTCCTTCTGCTTTGCGCTGACCGGCAAAACGTGGGCCATCATTAACGAGCATTTCCCGGAGCTGGTACCGACCATTACCTCATTCGGTACCGTGTTTGCCCGCATGTCGCCGGATCAGAAGCAGCATCTCATAACGGGGCTACAAAATCTCGGCTACTACGTGGCTATGTGTGGCGATGGGGCGAACGATTGTGGTGCGCTCAAGGCGGCACACACAGGCATTTCGCTGTCGGAAGCCGAATCATCCGTCGCGTCTCCGTTTACGTCGAAAAATCCAACCATTGCGTGCGTGCCGAACGTGATCAAGGAGGGTCGGGCGGCGCTGGTTACCTCATTCGGTATATTTAAGTTCATGGCTGCCTATTCGCTCGTGCAGTTCGCCTCCGTCGTAATTCTGTACTCGATCGATTCGAACCTCACCGATTGGCAGTATTTGTATATCGATCTGTTCATCATTTCGATTGTGGCATTCTTCTTCGGCAAAACTTCCTCGTACGATGGACCGCTGGTGAAGCAAACGCCCTCCAACTCGTTGATATCGCTTGCGCCCTTGCTTTCGCTCGCACTGCACATGATCGTCGCGATCGGCATTCAGATGGCCGGCTGGTATCATGTGCAAGCGCAACCATGGTTCGAACCGTTCAACTATACCTCCGATCGGGAGTTGAACGACCATGGGTGCTTCGAAAACTACACCATCTTCGCTATCTCCTGCTACCAGTATCTGATACTGGCGATCGTCTTTTCCAAGGGCGCACCGTACCGGAAGTCCATCTTCTCCAATTACGGCTTCATCATCAGTATCGTGGTGAACGCGGCGATTGCGGTTGTGCTGACCGTACACCCTCCCGCCTGGATAGCGGAACAGTTCGAGCTGGTCATGCCGCCGGAGGGCGAGTACCGATTCCGTCTGTATCTGGTGGCGTACGGGCTGATCAACTTCCTGGTGTCCCTGTTCATCGAGCATGTGATTGTGGATGAGATTGCGTTCAAGCGGTTGCGCTACCGGTGGCACAACGTAGCCAAATCACGCCGCAAGTATTTACAGATTCAGCAAAACTTTCAGCGTGACATTCATTCACCGAGCGACTTTAAAACTGTGTTCGGATGGTCGAACGAAAAGTACGATTACTGACGCCACCTTCCTGCTGGTGCTGCTGAGAGTTATGGTGAAAACAGTGGTGTGAAGATACTACAATCGGCACTGCTAGTCGCGTGGCTGTTACTGGGTGTGACGATCATGCTAGTATGCCATTGGAAGGAAGCAGGTTATTACAACCGGGAAGCCAAGCTGCGGTAGCACTACCGACCATGCACAATGTAAATCTTCAGCCGAGATGTTTGTTTTATGGAAAGCCGTTTGCGCTGTACGGAAGCTTCCGAATGGGATGTGAAAGGCAAAGAGTTGAACCTAAATTGTTGATACTGTTTGTGATATGTATGATTTTACACGCTTCCCTAGGGGGGGACACGCAGGAGCCCTATGATGAAGGGTTTATTATCCGCGATGGGACATCTACCAGGAATATCCAACGTTACGATTGAAAGACAATAATGAGCTGAATGAGCTACTGCTCTGCTATACCACCACCGGACCGCGATCACCATCCTGGACGTGTGTACCCTCGTGCCCCAACGGAGTTAGTCTACGGACGCGTATATTTGTTTTGTGAAGAAGTTGGGGGTTATTCCCCAAGAACTACCTGGGCCTTTGCGTGCAAGGTGCTGTGCGAAATGAATATGTAGCTATATACACAAGTAAAACTCGTATTGATCAATATATCAGCATCGTTGAGTATTGGGTGCGGCCGGACGAAGAAGCTTGGCTAGGGCAGGTGTGGCCTCCTCTCAGTCGACAGTATCGATAGTTATTGCGTAGCGATTTGTAAGACGATTTACAAAATAAAAAAGAGAAGGTCAGAGGGCGACCAACACAAGACACACAAACACACACAGGGGTTAGGACGAACGATTAGTCAGTTCCGTTCTGTATTTTCTAGTAGTTGTTGTGATGAGCGTTAAAACGATAGCAACGAGAGTAAAAACAACGCTGCACACATGTTTTTGTAGTTCGAAAGATAGAGCGAACAACAGCTTCCTACCAGTAGAGGGGCTCACGCGTAATAGATAGGATACAAAGACAAATAGCCAAGAGGAACGAATCCTCCTTCCTCTTCTAATAATGTCTTTCTGCCACTTACACCTTAGTTAACGAATTGCATAGTAAAGCATGCGCTTGGGCAACATTTTTAGTAAGTAGAACATTCAAAAAATCCCTCTATTCGTTAGAACTACGCTAATCGTATTCTCAGTCGATCTATCTTACACCTTTACTACATACCATACAGTTCCGGATACTGATTTTCTAAGGCACTATAACCACAACTATTCTCACAGTCTTGATCACAGTGCAATGGTAACGGTAGAGAAAAGCTCGCATAGCGTTACGCTACGCTAACACATGCCGAGCGAAATAGACAAGATGGAGCTCCGGTAGAACGATTCGAAACCGTGCGGTCTTAAAGGCCGCGTAAAAAACAAATACCAAATGAATGTTAAGGAACAGAATAAGTTCGTTCATACTCAAAAAGTAGTAGTGCAAAGCAAGGGATAGGAAAGGGCACAAAACGCACGAACAGCATGAATTTTAACACGGATACAGTTAGCAGTAAATACTTACGCCAGAGGTTAAACTGTGCCATGGCAATACGCAGAAGGCACAAGGAACGAATGCTCTGCATTACGGGACGGTGTTCGGATGGGGATCAGTGCTCATCGATGTGCATGAGAAGGATCGACCACAGCATCATTCTACTGCAGATTGGAAGGAAGAAAAGCAATTGCATTGCCACGTCTATTTACGCTAGTTTGTCAGTTTTAGCAGAGCCTGTTTGGCACCTTCTTATGTATTGCTTTACTTAATACCCACTTCAGTGTCGGTCAGAGGAGCAGGAGAGGTTTTTAGTTGGCAAAATATGTGCTAGATTCATAAACTATATTTAAAATTGTGCAGCATGTGACCTAAGTATTGGAAGGGTGTTTAAAACTAAGAGTGGAACTAGTTAAATTAAATTGACATCGTTTTACGAACGTATAAAACAAAATGCACACAGCTGGTTCATATGCCCGGGAAGGAACGAAAACAGTACCAGTTTGCGTTTGCGAGAATTGATTCAAAATCATTTAACCATTGTACAATAAATTGTAAACGCATTTTGTTTGTGAAGCATTTCGGTTGTTGACAACTTTGGGGAGGATAATACCACTTTGAAATTGCGAACGCTGCCTGCATGTATGACATGTGCGAACGATGGGAAAACAATAGTTTAGAACAAAGGTACTCTTTGACAAAGGTGCTATAAATGCCAGCAAGTCTGCGAAAGCGAATGGCAAATGGATTTTGTGTGTCTGTATATATGCAACAACATGTAGCCGGGGTTGAATTATAAATGAAATAAATCGATTCTACAATGTGTAACAATGAACAAAAAATGTCTGATATTTTATTTCATCTCGATTCAGAAATATGTAGAAGATTTTTATGTTGTGGTGAATTTAACGGTTCTTTGATAATTTTCGAAGATGAATTTGAACTGCCTCGATTCGGATCGTAATTGTCA